>JAWQRO010000093.1:0-59124 GCA_033557835.1 Helochares maculicollis | reverse complement strand
TATATATATATATAAATTCCATTTACAATCAGATCGGTTTTAAACCCATTATGAGTGTTAATTGCTTTCAATGCAAATACAGAATCTGACAAAATGGCAAAATTATCTCTTTGGCCATGATGATTAATCCATAGCGGTGGCTTTAATATTACGAAGGCTTCGGCAGTTAAAATTGAAATAACAGATTTTAAACGATAATATTGTCTTTTTTTGAACAATAAAAACTCCCCCAACTGCACCGATCACTTTGCTGCAGTTTTTGTTTACAGATAGAACTTTTCTAAAAGTATTATACAAAATAGTTTTCTATTTTTCCAGTATTTACTACTTAGACGATTGAGTCCCAATATGTGTATTTCTACAGCAAACTTTCTGGAATTAACGTCAAACCACTTGCATTAAAGCTATATCACCAATAAGCATATTCTATAAACATGCTTTAAAAATTAAAATGTAGTTTACTAACTTTTAACGTTTTTAATGTATTGTACTTCTATTTTTAAGCGGATTAATTCCTAAAGACTTCATGACGGAACACAAATAGAATATTTGAATTTCGACTTATCACACTCTTCAGCTAGCAGAATCCAGGAGCTGAACCATGTTTACAAGATAAACAGATTAAGTATCACTTTCAATTTTCATTCACTATAATTTAGTTTCGCTATTTTTTAATAGTTTTTAGCTGAACAGATTTATTTACTAGCCAAAAATGGAAAACTCTATGCTATACTAGGTACTTCTGGGATTCTATAAAAGACACCTCAGAATTAAAATTGTTACTATAGCAGCCGTATGTCATATTTATTAGCTCCAAATCAAAATGTCTAGGCTCTATTTTCTTCACAGAGGACATGGAAAATAAACCAAATTAAATTCAGGTGTTCTCAAAAGATGCAAATTGCGTTATGTTATGATCGCAATACTTTTGAAATATTTAAAATTTCTATGCAAATAATAAAATAGTCTGTAAATAATATTCTTGGTTTTATCATTAAGTCTTAGATTAAATGACACGCCAAATATTCCCATTAAGACCACAAGAGTTTTAAACATGTATATTACTTTGATATGGAGCATAATAGAGCAAACTTAGGTGAAACTATAGAAATTGACAATCGCTTCTTAGCTTAAAATTGTTCTACACAGAGGAACTAGCTACTAACTCTTTGACAATGCAAAATAAGATGTTCAAGACATTTAATCATAGCACGGACACAATAAGCATTGTTCATAACATCAAACCAACAAGTTTGAAAGTTTAAAAAACAATTAAACTAAAACTTCATCTAAACAGAAGACCAGCTACATATTTTATTTAAAACTTGAATCAGGTATATAATCAAAAAGAATTTATTAGAGCAAAAAACTGAACCATCTTCCTAAGGTGCATATAGAAAATGAAATGGATAACTACCACAAAAATAAAAATAATTGTAAACAAAACACGGATTTGCTGTAAACACCGTCTAGCTTTACCATAAAATGGGGATATGGTACGTGAGGATCCCACCTCGAACTCATCATTGTCAATGCTATAAATACGAGTGTTGCTCTCGCATCCAAGATTAGTGCTGGTGCCCACCAAACCACGCAAGGTAAGGGGCCTACAAGTGAATTATTCTTACACTTAGTGCGGAGGTGTTTATCACTATTATTATTTCTTGCCTCTTGAACGGTGGTTACACAAACGGATTTGGCGTAACGGTGAGTTATTTAAAAAAGAACAAAACACGTGCATCCGAACTAAAAATAATAACATCTCGAGGAGTGATTTACAAGAACGATAAGTCTCTTGTATGACAGAAGCGGGAGACGACCGGTTAGCTGTTGAGCGTAGAAAGTTTTAAAAGCGGGTTCGTCGCCTCATTGCTCGTCGAATTACACCCGAAATTTATACAAGAGAAATTAAAGGGGCCTGCTTGAAGCCTTAAATCATTGATTTTACATAATAATACGTGTGAACATTTGCAAGTGCGTGAGTTTTATTTGGATGCTCCCATTTTAATTCTTTTTTAAGTTTTCTCTGAACCGAATTTTGGTTGAACAGCATTTCAATGAAATATTTTCACTGAAATTAATTTGTTTCATAGTCGTTATTAGTATGACCACGTAATTTGCATAATTAGCTGTTGACAATTTGTTTTGGATCGCTCATGTTGGCCGACTAATAGAATTGCTTATTTTAATAGCTGATGGTTAAGCAACTAATGCAATTGCACTCCTATTTGATTCGATTGCATTCCTATTATAAAATTAAATAACACATCTATTTCACCATCAAATTTGCTCTACTAACACAAGTTGGTTCATTCTCACTTGTTCGATCGATTATATTTTAAATTGCGATGAGGTTTACTCGATTTTCCCAGGGAGTTTAGCAAGATTTCATGTCTAGTCTCTTAAAGAGCATCTTGGAAGAGGCTACAGCCTCTGGTAAATGATTGTAATTTTGCGAAAGAGGCGATTACGTAGAGGAGGCATTATTAAGTTTGAGCTAACGACAAAGAGCATTGTTTAACGATCCAGGGAAGTGAGATGATGAAAAGATTTCGTCAGTAGTTAAGTTAGAATTTTAACTACTTGAGAAGTTTAAATTTATTCCAAGATTGGACCGATGGTATCTGCATTGAATGGGACAAAGATGTTACTTCTATTGAAATGAGCGTCTTTCGTTAGATACTTGATAGAATATGTTAATCGTACGTAGGTACATGTGTTTAAATTTAATCTCAAGGATATCGGGTTGACTTTTCTTTTTATTGCCTTAAAGTAGCGAAGATTCTAATTGGGCTTCAATTGAGTTAAGTGGGAACATTACGAGGACGCTCTATTCACACCAATTTGTGTAAATATCTAAATTTAAACGCGGAAAGATTTAATCTAGATCCTTGCCAAGCCATATCCTTCTTAAAGTAAATCGGTTGACGTCTAATGTAGAGTAGATATCTTTGGCAATCGTAGCCTCGCAAATTTCGTAATCCCTTTCGTTGATCATAAGTAATATTAATGTCGTTGGAATGTCGCAAGAAGATTTATATATTTTCGTTCGTAAAAACTTTATAGTAAATGAAATTTTGCGCTACTGGTTTTTAAAATTGCTGAAATACAGGTTTTTGTTTGCATGTGTGATTGAATTGGAATCAGTTTTCACAATTGATTCGCCGTGTTTTTAAAAAAGTATGCTCGAAAATAGAATTGATTTTAATGACATTATACTTTATTATTTATATACTTATTTATTATTATACTTTATATTGAAATGTTTGTTTGGCCTCTATTGTTGACATTCAGGCAATAGAAATTCAAACTGATTTTTTTGGTTGCAAAACTAGTAATTATTTACAATTTAATATTCAAATCAAATCGTGAGGTCAAGACAATCAGTGACGAGAAAAGTTCAAAAAAATTATCGAGAAGTTAAGCTGACAATTATTTAATGTCTACATCCAGGAATGTGTCTATGTCATAATAACTCACGTTATGTAACTCGCCTCGATCTGGAATCTATATTAAAAATAATCTACCAAAACGTCACACTCAAAAATTTTCATACGCAATAATTTAGCAGAAGTTCAGTGGGTCAAAACGAAAGGTTAGCCGGTAAAATATTTGATAAATGAATTATATTCCAATAAGAGATTTCACTCGCGTACGAAACGCATCAGGTACACCTTTTTTACCTAATAGTTACTCGTAAACTTAGAGAAATAAACAAGCAAATTAAACAATAAGAAACGCCTCACCTTATACGATTTTCTAAGTATTTGCTCTTATGTATTACATGACCATATCATTAGTCAATATTATTATCACTTGCAAATAAGTTTATGCTATTATCACGTTCGTAGTGATTGTAATTATCACATATTCTATTGTAGGCTTTACTCTAAAACGGAAATTTGTAATAAAATTATTTATATTACCTTGGATATTCTAGTAAAATCTTGATTTAGAGTAGATCCATCAACTGGCTTTGTTAAAAATAGCATCGTAGACTTAGATGGTCCAAATTGTGCCAAATCTAGGAATGTTCACAGAAAATCAAAAATAATACATTGGCTAAACGCCAAGGTTTTGTCATAAATGATTTTCTTGATATCAACTGAAGATACATTTTAACTTGTTTTCTCTTGTTAAATATCAGTACTTTACTGTGAATACAAAATTTCACTTGGAAATAAATTGCTACAAAGATAAGATCAATATTAAGAATTTTATAACGATGCAATTTTATACCTCATCAACGACAGTTCGGAAATTGTGAAAGGCCTCAAGGCATAAAAAGATAATCGATTAATGCATCAATATCAACATCTTTGTTGATACTCTTTAGTAAGAAATACAAGCATAACCGGTTTTTTATGTGGTAAAAATCAATTTTCCACTTGTTTCTTGTATTTTGGAAATAATCCCCTTAACCCAAACGTAATTAAATAGAAATATTTCCTTCTCAATCCTAAATGCCGCAACTACCAAATTTGTCTACAAAACATCAAATTTCAACATCGACGAAGTCCGTTTTGGGGCTTATATTTTTTCGTTAAACATTGACAATGACAATGATTTTTTAATACGATAAATATCAATGTACAAACAGTATTCGTACCAAAAACCATCTAAAGAGAGGTGTCATAATAGCAAATGCTCACCAAATGAAACATGATTGGCCCAATTGACTTGGATCGTTCCAAATTTTATGTTTATTTTATAGCTATTGCTTACAAGTCGTTTTTAATTTATTATTTTTTGCTTTCAGATGAAAATAGCGTGCTTGGTATTAGCTGCATGCGCGGTAGCAGCAGTTGCCACCCCTGCAATTAACGAAATTAGGCCGGTATCAAATCGACCGGGAAGATTCTTATCACTGCCAGTACCTCAGAAATGCGCTAATCGTAAGTAAATGTTGAAATGTATTTGTTGTCCTTAGTAAAAATGAAAATGTAAAAAACCCTTTTATCCCAAAAATAAAAAAATTGTTACATTTATTCAAAAACCGAGAATGGACTGTTGCACAATAGCAATCAATTCAAATATTCAACAATCACGATAATGTTAGAGTAGTCAAAGTTTCAGCTTTTAAAACTTAAAAGTGGAAACCGATAAGTGAATCCGAATTGGATATTTTAAAAAATAGAGGTAGAAAATCAATTAAAAATTAAAAAAATGTTTAGCTGCAGCTCAAAAACACTATTTATTGAACACAGATCGAAGTACTACTGTGAAATGATAGTATCTACCTCAGCATTAATCCGATCAGTGAAAACTGCAAAATCATTTTTGTAATATCCTATTGTGCTGCCAACTTGGTGATGGCTTTAAAAGATATACCTACCAGCAATCATATAACGTATTGAGGCCGTTCAATGGTAGCAATGAACGTTGTATGTACATAAAACATTCATTCAACTCACTTCCACACATTTAATTATTACATTTCTTACATTGTTGTGACAAAGAATCATTCTTCCTGATGGCTAGCGGCTAGAGATTATATAATTCGTTTCGGTAATCAAAGGAACCTTTAAAAATGTTTAATACAACATACTAATTAAATGGAAAAAGTAGTAACGTACATCTTTATATTCAAGTTCCGTCATTTTTAGCATTTTAATTACAAAAAAATTCGTTTTTATTGCAGCATCTCTTTAAAGTTTTGAAGGCTATATGCTAAGTAACATCTTAATTTCGATGATTATGTGACTATAAAATACTAATTAAAAAATTAAATTGGCTTCGCCTTTCGTTTATAAAAAATTTTAGCAAATAGAATCATAAGCCGTTGCCTATAGAAAGTCATTAATAAAAATTTTCTACCAACCGGTGAACATCAATTGGAGCAAATTAATGTAGAACGTAATGTGCTTTTAGTTTCATTAATAATAAATGTTCTAGATGATGACGATTGCTTGTGAAGACTAAACGAACAATGGGACATTAGTCATAAAATTTAAATCTGTATATTACCAATTCATTGTGCAACGCCAAGCAAGTATTTCCGCGTATTATATATCTATTTACTCGTTTGGTTAGATTTTCTATTTGCTCAGAAAAAGAATTTCCAGGCGAAATTTATTTTTCCATGCGAGCGTGAGAATTTCGACTTTCATTGTATACTTTATATGATAAATAACTGCTTTATTTTGATTATTTTCAGGTGTTTTTAATTTTGATAACTTCTTATGCGTCGATGATATCATAAGCACTTAATGTACTCAAGAAGCGTGTAATCGCACTTACACAAATTAAATATTCTATTACCTACTTACAGAATTTGACCTCCTAAACTTTACATAATGTAAATACGAGTCAAGATTAAATTAATTCAAGTTTGTGATTTCGTTAATTAATATTCTGCAGGAACGCTTCTTATCGTTATTACATAAATTATGACCAACATGAATTTCGAGTCAATTCGAGCAGTTTCTCAATATCTTTCAAGCAATCCACCAATATTTGGTATCGTTTGCAGGGATAATTTTGGTGATGATACAACTCTTTGATATCGTTTATAGGAATAATTTTGGCGATGATACAACTCTAGACAATCGTAGATTTGCACTTTTTAAAATCTAGATTTACAAAGAGAGTGAAGCTAGAGCGACGTGAATAGGCTGCAATTATTCTTCTCACGAATAATGAAATTTAGCAATAGATCTTGAAGAAGTGCATAATTAAGGTGTATAAATTTATCGATTGCGCCTTTATTATGAGTATTCTTGTGGCAATCCGTGCCAAAGGCAGGTACTGAAGCTATCCATCACATTTAACACTATTAATTTACTATCAGATGATCGTAAGTTACAATCTTGCGCGAGCTGGGAGATCAGTTGAAACGGAGGAGTTGAAACGTGAGCAGATCTTTTTGAGTTCAGCAATAAACTTAGGTGATTACAAAAGACCCAGAGCTAATGCAATAATTATGCTGCACTCCACAAGGCGCTTTTATTTGTACAACAGTGCTGGTACTAATTAATGCGTGAACATTTGCAAATTTGAACATGAAAGAACTTACCTGGCGTCCTACAAAACCTTATCAATTTGTGCAACATTTTCTAGCTGCCTTTAATGATCTTTAGACACCTGCTAATTATTGTTATTTTTGTCAATTGCTTGCTTGCTTGCTTGCTTGCAAGTTTGCCAAAACTAAACGCTTTTTCTTATGAAGTCTTTTATTCATTTATTCAAACTTTGCAAATGCAATTTAGAAATCTAACTTTTTAGCAGTATCTAATACAAAATGCTTTGCGTGACATTCGGAATATAAATTATCCTGAATGTGTTTGTAAAAGCTATACCTTTCTTCCAACCAGTCACTACAATGACCGGATCTCCTGCTGAAAACAAATTCTCCTCTTGTCCCCTTTTTAACGCCCATTGTATGCGTGTGTCAGCATCCTTCAACCAATCACGGATAGGAGGTGCTTCGTATAAAAATGGCAGAACTCCTTTGACACTTGTCAATCTACGAGCATTGGTCTCTGAAGTAGTAATGGCTATTATCGGGCACAACGGTTTATATTTTGCTATCATTTGTGCCGTTCTGGAAACAGAATGAAAAATTTTGTTTTTATACAAGTTTAGAGTGGCAATTCTGAGAAACTAATCAATTCCAGTCTAAATTGTCTAAACTTTTTATACAAAACGCATAGATAACATTCAACTTGGGTTTCTTGTCTATCATTGTTGCAGAGCTGTCCGTTCTAGATTCCATCAAAGTATGATGATACCATTAATATTTGATATGAGTCAATTCTTTTGAAAGTTATCATCTATTTCAACATCTGTATAAGTGCAGGAATTGAAGATCATTTAGATTAATTCAACCTAATTATAGCATCATGCCAACAAAGATCCACAAGGATTTAAAGTCTAGCCACATATCGTTCTAGCTTTTAGATATTCTACACATTTTAATCGATTTTTCTAATATCATCTATTACTATTTTGGTCGCAAAATCTTCCAATAATTAATTGTACTTACCTACCAGCATGCGTAACACATACAATTGCACCAGCTTCAACTTTATTAGCGGCCTGGACAGCGCATATACAAGTGGCCACGTAGGCTTCAATAGGAGGCAACGCCTTTTCAATCAAGTCTTGGAATAGTTGCTTTCTCCATATGCACGACTCCGCCTCTCTGCATATCTCATCCAAAGTTTGGACACACTCCACAGGATATTTTCCCTTGCTAGTCTCACGCGCCAAAACCAAAACATCCACACCATCCAAAACTGCATTGGCTACATCCGAAGACTCGGATCGCGTTGGTCTGGAATTCGTCATCATAGACTCTAGAAGTTGGGAAACCACAAACACCGTTTTCCCTAAGATGTTGCATCGAGCCACTTGGTACTTTTGCGCAAGAAATACCTTTTCCATCGCCAACTCAATTCCTAAGTCTCCCCTCCCAATTAAAATACCATCGGATTTAACCGCTATGTCTTCAAAATTATCTATACCCTCTTGGTTCTCAATTTTTGCTATAATATTGATGTTTTCCGCATCACTTCCTAACAAATCATACACATCCTCAATGCATTCCGCACTGCGCACGAAAGAAATGATCAGAAAATCGACTCGCTGCTCTATTGCGAACAAGATGTCCTCGCTGTCTCTTCCAGATATTGTAGGTAAATCTGTCACCACAGACGGCAGGTTCACTTGCGCATAATCATGCAGTTTTCCACCAGCTTGTACTATGCAATCCATATTACGATTGTAAACTTTCTTCACTATTAATCTAGTATTACCATTGTTCAAATAAATCTTGTTACCGGGTTTTGAGAATTTACAAATATTTTCATAATCTATGAAGATTATGCGATCGTTGCATCTTTCCATATAGGCTGGATCAACTGTTAACCTAACCGTCGCTCCAACTTTGAGCTCAAATTCATCTGCTCCAGGAGAACCTAAAATGGATAATTCAGCTTAGGAATAATGACGATATGCCCAGCACTCAATAAACACTGTTGAACACACAAAACATTATTAAAGACCGTATTAACTATAACATTTTCTTTTCAATATTTATATTAAGAGTAGAGAAGTCTAAATAGTGTCTCACAACAAAATAGTCTCATCAGTCGTGGACTAAAAAAGCGTGAAGATCATTATTAGAAGCAGGCGCATTTTCGTGTACCTCATCGTCATGTATATGTAAAATGCCAATGGATATTCAAGAATAGGAATGGCCCTTGCTATTTTTCAAAGTGCAAAATAATGCATCAGTAGACAAAATAACAGTAAAGTCAACAACAAATAGACAATGTTTGGTACAACCAAGATAACATAGAATCTGCAGTGGAAAACCAAAATATACAAGTAGAAGTCCTACAGCCTGGGAATAAAGGAGAGTCAAATTTAAAGATGCAAAAGATGTAATACATACGGTAAAAAAAGCCTGTTCTGATTTCAGCTCCTCTAATATCCGTTGCAATACTCACGGCGTATTGCCTTCCCAATTTCTTACTATAATTGGCAGCGGCATCTCTTACGTTTTGTATGGTTTCGCTGTGATAGTCGTAATTTCCTTTGCCCAACATTATTCGAACCATGTCCATTCCAGCTTCCATCATCTTCTCAAGAATCTCCACATCTCTGCTAGATTTTCCGATGGTACACATAATTTTCGATTGCCTCCGATGAAACTTCTTTGAGACATTTCCCATGTTGCACATGTAGTCCAAATATGTTGTTGCCTCATCAGGATTCACCAAATAGTTGTGTTTGATTTTCATAATCGATTTGCTCGAATTTTGATACATATCTTTGAGGTGCTTCAACTCATTTAGAGATTCATCGCTCTCGTGTTCTTCCTCGCTCAAAGTCTCTTCGCCAGATTCCTCCATCTTTGGTTTTCTAGACTATAGTATACTTCACAATGAGTCCAATTTTAGGGCGTGGTGTTGCGAAGTTCCAAATTTTAAAATATCCCCAGCCTTACAGCGCATAAAAGAGTACGTAGTTCTACCAAATAACTCCCACTCCAAAGAAAATTTAATGTTAACAGAACGTGTATTGAAGTAGTATCAAAAAAATAATCAAAATTCATAAGTAATGTCAAACCTGTCAATTTCTTGATGTTTTTTCTATGGTACTTTAACAACAAATTCCAATACACATCCTTCTACGATTTTTTATTCATTCTTATTATTAATTACTGACAAAAACAATAATTTTATTAAAATATTCACAACTAAACCTGTTTCGTTTGTATTTCAATGGAAATTATTATCGTATATTGGCATTTGAAGCGGCAATGCATTCGTTTTTCAGGATTTTACGAAGAGCGAAGGTCAGATAGCTACGAGCCGAATCAAATTAATTTTACATAGAAACAGCATGTTTAACGGTAAAAGGAAATTACTGAGGTCTTGATGACTTCTTGTAACTTCTAAATTAGCCTCTTTACTGCTGTTTACATTGCTTTTACTGGGAAAACCAACTCATACCTGGAGAAAACAAGGATGTATCTTTAATTTACAGTATTATGATATTACTTGCGATGGAAATTTCCAACGATATTGAATCAGTTAACTTACTTAATACATGATATTATTTACTACACATAGGCTGACGCTGAGCAACGAAATTATGCTGAATCTAGTGATTCAACTTTGAAAATATGGCTTGATTATATTATTTAAGCTTTGTAGATCTCAGGCTAAAATCGATTTTATTTTTCAGGGCCGAAACAATTCTTCTTCAGAGGGCACAATTACTTCTTCAGCGGCCATGTACCTGAATTAGCTGGTAGGAAAGTAGACTGGTTAGATGGTAGAAACATTTGCAGGGAGTACTGCATGGACTTGGTTTCGTTGGAGACCCAAGAAGAAAACAATATGATCTTCAGACTGATCCAACAAAGTAAGTGACCCATAAAATTTAATTAGAGAAAAATGTCTGGCATTACTTGTAACAAGAAGCTATAAAAACAATAATCGCAGAAGTTCTCACAATAAAAATAATTGTGTCATGTGTATTGCATAAGCTGGCTCATATCTGGCGCTGAGTTGACTATCTAACAACCACAGCGACTTTTTTCGCACTTTAATGGCCCGAGGTTGATAGATCCCATATAAGCGACCAATTGAAGAAGGAATGGTGCAATAACCAACACTTTAACCACAAATTACGCTTATTTAGTCAGTCACGATTGGCTATTTTTACAAGCTTTTATTATTAACTTATCATTAAAACGTTTGTCTCTTCGCCATTTAACACTGACATATACAATAAAATTTTGCAATCGTCTCAGAGGTTTACCTTAATTAAAACCGTGGCTTCAACAAATTGATGACATTTCATTCCTGCTGTTTTCCTTAGTGTTGCTTTCCAGCATTGTTGTTATTGTAATTAGCTTAACCTTAATGGCAATTGCTTGCTCTTTGCTGCAGATGATGTTCCATACATCTGGACTTCTGGCAGAATTTGCGACTTCAAGGGTTGCGAAAACAGGCCCGATTTGGAACCAAAGAACTTGTTCGGTTGGTTCTGGTCCGCAAACAGGGAAAAGATGGCCCCCACCAACCAAGTTCCAAGAGGATGGGGATACAACCCGTGGTCGTCCACTGGACACAAGAAGCAGCGCCAACCCGACAATGCCGAATTCGACATCAACGGAACCAGCGAGTCCTGCTTGTCGGTGCTCAACAATGTCTACAACGACGGCATCGCATGGCATGATGTGGCTTGCTACCACGAAAAGCCATTCGTCTGCGAAGATTCCGAAGAGTTATTGAACTACGTCGCTGCCACAAACCGCGGCATTCGGCTATAAAACATTTTTCTCCCTCCACTATTTTTCCTTTTATTATTTCCATTTTCACACTTTTTACCATTCCCTTTTTATTTTCCAAAATAGGTTTAATTTGATGTAAATGTATTGTATATTTATTTTTAATATTCGCAATTTGTAACTTCATTTTTGTAGGTACCTAATAAAGTTTTGTTACAAATAAAAGCGTAAATTGATTCCCTATCGTATTGTTTGCATAAATCCGAGTTCAAACCGTCAAAAGTCTAATATTGTGAAGAGTGTGCTGCAACACATTAAATTAGGCAGCAATGTATAAGAGCTCATCATCTAAGGAGACCTTCATGTTATACATTTCAAATTATTTTGGTACTAGAAATTGCAGATAACATACTCTCATTCACCTAAATACATCTAAATGCAATGTATTAGTAAGGAGCACTTTAATTATAGAATATCACCATGCTATTTACATTTAGAGAATATATTTTTAATCTTCATCACATGTCGTCAGTGGTATATCGCAGCAGCACGAAAAATAAAACATTAAAACGTGGAATTCCTTATGCAATTCAAAACAACGCAATTTCCTTTATAGATTATTGGATCTTGAATGAACAATCAAACAAAAATCCACAGTAATCTAGTTTTAGTTCGAAAATTAAGGTCATTAATACCATCAACGTGCCGCTGAATATATTTCTTTTAATAGTTGAAACGCATTCAAGCGCATTAAGTACTCTTAATCTCTAAGCTCTGCACTTTAGTAGAAAATGTTTAGATAGCAAGATAATGAGCAAACAAAAAGTTGTTAAGTTTTCTACAACCAGTTTAAAGATACAGACTATGGGCCCAAAAGGCTTTAAAATTGCAACCGATTTCAATTTGCAATTTTTCGTAATCATCAAATTTTGTGCTAAATGTAAGATAAATTTTTAAATGCGACGATTTTCGGCGGAAAGGAAAGAAATGATGATATTTTGTTGTCGTCTTTGTTCGAAGAGCACCCTCAAGCTGGGAATAGAAAGGCTTCGAAGTGAGTGTTTTATAAAATTTTTTGTTAACAACAATAAATAGTAAAAATGGCATTTAGGCCTTTTGGTACGTCAAAATTTTCAGTTGTCACCTACTTATCTAATTTAAGAACTACCGAACATGTCTGCTATCCGCGGAAATCAACTAAAAATTTTAAGTGCAACACACTTTGTGCCTCTTTAGATTTAAATGGCATTCACGAGTAAACTGACAAAAAATGCAAAAATGATAGCTGTAAGTAAATTTTGCTTCGTGAAGCGAATTTTCAACGAAGTTGGTGACCTTTGCTCGCATTTAGGTAATGTTGTGGACTTTTCCTAGCGTTAAAATTAGATATCAGTTAAAATGTCGCTCGGAAGAACATTTCGCGCGCAAAATTCAAACATTGTTTACCTACTAACTGCATCAGCTGATAAATGTCAGACTCGCGGAAAACATGATGGCGTAGATGACATTTCAACAAAATGCTATCATTCGACATGGAATGAATAATTGGTTTTTAATTTTAATTTGTTAAGTTTAATTAGTTCTTAGTTGGTTTTTAAATACATGTCTGTTACATGTAATACAATGGATTGTATGTTTGAAGCTTATTTAACCCATGAGGGGATCTTGGAGCCAGATGATATACCACAAACAAAGGAGGCTGTTTGGATATTAGGAAAGAGATACAATGGATCTGAAGGTGAGTACAAGTAGTCTAAGCAAGCTTAGATTTCTTGTTGTTTGGAATGTTATCAAACTTGTTTGGAACATAACCTAAAACTGTGCATTGGCAACAATATTAATATTGGAACGATTGGAACTTACTTACAAATGTTAATATCGAACTTAAGCATTGCTTATTGTTTGTTCCAAGCTGAGAATCAATTGAATGTTTATTTTTTATAATCCTAAAGGGTTGCAAACCTCAACATCGTTAAAGTGTTTTGTATCGATAGTTTGAAATTGACACACATTCTAGCAAACTTTCACCAACTAGGAGAAGTGCTCGTATGCACCAAATTGATTTAAAACTAAATTTGATCGTCTATCGAAAGTTTTCAATTGTTCTCAGGCTGCACGATCAGCACAAAACTCCACTATATACAATTTTCCTTAAGATAAGTCATCGAAGGCGGGAATAAAAAATAAATTTTCTCGTAATTGGCATTTTTCTCAGCTAGCGTTATTTGAAGCTTGCGCTTTGTACATTTTGCACAATTATATCTATGTCACAGCCTCAGATAATAGAAAATTTCCACACTCCCTTCTTTTCGAAACACTAAGGTTGGCACAACACAATGATTAGCAGTTATATGAATCTCCAGACAAACTTATTACTACCTCCACTTCCTTAAAACCAAGAGATTAACTTATTTAAGACACAAATATTGTTTCAGAAATTGAACAAATCAGGCAAGATATCCTGTCGAGGATATGGTGTACTTATCGGAGAGGATTTGTGCCAATAGGCGGAGGCGACGGTTTAACAACTGACAAGGGATGGGGTTGTATGTTAAGATGTGGCCAAATGGTTTTAGCACAAGCCTTGATAAATATTCACTTAGGACGAGACTGGGTTTGGGACCCAGATACAAAAGATGCTACTTACTTAAAAATAGTAGAAAAGTTCGAGGACCGTAGAAATTCACCTTATTCAATTCATCAAATCGCGTTGACAGGAGAAGCGGAAGGAAAGAGTGTAGGGGAATGGTTTGGACCAAATACAGTAGCTCAAGTATTGAAGTGAGTTCCGGTTCCTAATTATGTAATTAAGCCATAGCTATTTGGCTTCATACTATTACGTTTATTTTAGGAAATTAGTTATTTACGACGAGTGGCAATCTTTGGTAATCTATGTAGCTATGGATAACATTGTGATTATTGACGATATTAGTAAGTATTATTTTAGCCCATTCATTTCGCAGCGATCCTAAAGAATCAACTAAATGGTCGATCCTGATCAACGAAAAATACTTGTTCCACATTTATTGTACAACATGATTACAAATCGTTTTCTTTTTGATTTCGTCTACATACACACAAGTAATAAAAGGACCATAAATTAATGTCGTTTCTTCACATATTGACTTTAGTTTGTTCTTTATCAGCTCATTGTATACTTCAAAGTCTTACCAAAGATATTTTAAGGACTTGTTTACTTTTAATCTTAATCTAATTTGTTTGTAATTAATGGTGAAATGGTGGTTTGATAAAAGTTCAAAGTACAGAATTCCTTTATATTCCCACCAGACTGACAGCATAATCTGCTTTTGGCAGCCTTGGTCACGCAGGTTCTCTTCCCCTAAACTATACACCTTTCTGTCGGCATTAATTAGTCTTTTCAAAAATGAATCAATTTTGCTACTTTTCAGACTCAAATCACAGACGCTAAATCACTGTCTCAATAAATTTCGTTAAGGTGGTGAAGTGAAGGATCCCTTGATCGAGGTTCTTGAAAGAGCAGAGCTTTTGTTTGCAATACATAGAGTTCTTTGCAATATTACGTTTTGTGGTATAACTATCGGAGTCGAAAATGGCCTTGCTACGGATGCGACTTCAACTGGATCCGATTTTTGAACATTTGTCAATGAAAAATCCTAAAGAACCAACTAAATGGTCAATCGGGATCAATCAATACTTGTTCCGCATTTGTTGTACAACATGATTACAAATCGTTTTCTTTTTGATTTCGTCTACATACACACAACTAATAAAAGGACCATAAATTAATATCATTTCTTCATACATTGACTTTAGTTTGTTGTTTATCAGTTCAAAGTCTTACCAAAGATATTTTAAGGACTTGTTTACTCTTAACCTTAATCTAATTTGTTTGTATTTAATGATGAAATGGTGGTTTGATAAAAGTTCAAAGTGCAGAATTCCCACAAAACTAATAGCATAGCCTGCTTTTGGCAGCCTTGGTTACGCAGGTTCTCCTCCCCTAAACTATACTCCTTTCTGTCGGCAGTAATTAGTCTTTTCAAAAATGAACCAATTTTGGTACATTTCAGACTCGAATCGCAGACGCTAATGCATTGTCGAAATAAATTTCCATAAGGTGGTAAAGTGAAGGATCCATTGATCGAGTTTCTTGAAAGAGCAGAGCTTCTGTCTGCAATACATAGAGTTCTTTGCAAAATTACGTTTTGTGGTATAACTATCGGAATCGAAAATGGCCTTGCTATGGATGCGACTTCAGCTGGACCTGATGTTTGAACGTTTGTCAATGAAAAATATTTAGAACGAAATCTGGAAAATCATTTATGACACTATCCTTCATTCACTGCTTCATTCCAATATACGGCCTATAATTGCATGTATGCTTTCTCGTCTTTTTTGAAATAAAACAATAAAATACATCTGAAGTGTTGTTCTTCCATTGTAAATTCGAATAAAAACAAAACTAACAAACAAATCAATATATATTTTTTACTAAATGAAAGGTAGAACTCCAAACCTTCCAAACAATAAAAAAAATATTGGTTAAGTATTTTGAAAAGATTGGCGAAACAATGAAAGTGTAAAATCTACCGAAAAAATCTGCAATCACTTGATTGCCAACCCAATAAAACAATATTAGGAGTCACGTTAAGCAAGATGAATATAAAAAACAATGCTCAGGCAAACAAAAACTTTAAAATACAAAGTATTAATAAAATAACTATAATACAAAATAGTAATAAAATAACTATAATATAAAAAATTCAAAACTAGACCTTTCACCGCTAAGTCATGAAACTTGCCAATGGAGTAGGGCTTAGACTTCAACACAAAAACCTTCAATTTTCCTCCAAATCGTTTGGCAGACAGCTTCTTTCACTCCTCCGATACATGTCTGTAGAATTTAACATTATGATGGCCATAAATACTTATCTATCACATATTGGGGAATAGAAGAAAACATTTTACGTGCACTCGTTTCAATCAGAAACTTAAATCAATTGTTTGTCTCTTACTTAGTGTAGGAACCTAAGTTGAGAAGTTAGAAGCAATCTAAACCAGTAGATTCTGGAATTAACTTTCTTCAATCTGCATGTATTGCAGGCTTGAAATTGTCTTTCAATCTTGAGAAGATTGGACTTCTTTCGTGTAAACCAAAACTCTTTAAATTTAAATTTAATTCTCATCATTTGTAGAAGTACTGGATATTTTGGGATGTTTATTACGCCTTCTTTTTAATATACTTATCTTCACTTAAATCTAATGCGATATTCAAGTCAATGTCGTATCTCGTAACAAATTCTTCAAAGCAGATACACATTTGTACGATCTTAACAGTCGTAAACAACTATATCAAAATCACATATCCTATAAGTGTCACGTTATAATCTGCAATAAGTTCAGTTTGGCTACGTATGGAATGTGTACCAAGTGCGCAAGTTTAAAACGTTGTTTTTTCAAGAAAAATACGCTATAATTTAAGAACAATGGTAAAACATTTTTTATACAAAGTATTAGCCCTCGCTTTTTACACATTTTATCCATCTTTCCGCCAAATTATGAATACCATTCCAAAATAAAGCTTCAACTTTCATTGATATCCATTCATCGAGCCATTTTTGTACATCCTCGAAAGTCTTGAAGTGTTGCTCGACCAGTGCGTGTCCCATCGATGAGAAGAGGTGATAATCAGAAAGCACCAGATCTGGTGAATACAATAGGTGGGGTAAGGAGTTCCCAACCAAGTGAAGAAATCGTTTCTTTGACCACTTTGGCTGAATGTGCAGGAGCGTTGTCGTGCTGCACAATGACTTTGCCGTGTCTTTGAGCCCATTCTGGGCATTTTCGATCAATGCGTGGTTTAAATAGATCATTTGTTGTCGGTAGCGGTTAGTATTAACTGTTTCGCCAAGTTTGAGAAACTCGTAGTATACTACTCCCTTCTGATCCCACCACACACACAGCATTGTCTTCCTCCCTAAACGATTCAGTTTTGTACTCGATGTTGATGGATGTCCTGGAGATACTCATCACTTCTAACTTTTGGGATTCTCAAGATATGTCCATTTTTCATCGCCAGTTGCGACCAGATGCAAAAAAACTTTTCCTTTGTGGCCTAAACGCAGCATTTCACACACAGTTTTTTGTTTTTCCATCTGTCGTTCGATCATTTTATGTGGAAACCATTTTCCAATTTTCTATTTTGAATCTTACCCATGGCTCTTAGGCGATCGAAAATGGAATGCAGAGTGACATTCAACTTATCCGCCATCATTTGTTGTGTTTGTGTATCATCTTCCTCCAATAATGCTTGTAATTCGTCGTCTTCAAATTTTTTTGGTTGATTTTCACGTTCTTTGTCGATAACATTGAAATCGCCACTTTTGAAACGATAAAACCAGCGTTCACAAGTCGTGACACTTGGAGCAAGATCGCCGTAAGTCTCAACAAGAATTCGATGACTTTCTGTTGCCGTTTTCTTTTGATTGAACAAGAATATCATTACATGCCGCAAACGCTTTTTACTCGACTCAAAATTCGACATGTTTAACATGAAAAAGAAGTGTTCTACTAACTCGTAAACAACTAAACGAATATGACATTTTGAAGTGGGGTAGTCTTACCCAAAATATGGTGCTTTGGGTTCCAAAGGTTACTTGAATAAAATTCAAGCTCTATCTCTTGACAACAAAACAACATTTTAAACTTGCGCACCTGGTATAAGTGGTACTAATACCTTCCATTGGACACATAAATGCGCTCATAGAAGCCAAAGGGTCAATAATGTGAATTCATTCAAACAAATAAAACTTCCTCCAAACTACAACATAATAATCACTTGAAATAACTGGTTTCTTTTTTACTATTTTAGTGGAATTATGTTTACCTAAAGGCACGAAAGTATGGAAACCATTATTGCTCATAGTTCCTGTTCGACTAGGACTTACAAATGTTAACCCAGTATATGTCGGTAGCTTAAAAGTGAGTTAAACAATTATTATAAACAATCAACGTGCATAACAATTTCTCTACTTTCTAGAAATCATTTCACTACAGACAAACCTTGGGTATAATTGGTGGTAAACCAAATCTTGCCTTGTACTTCATGGGATATGTAGGGGATGAAGTTATTTTCTTAGACCCACACACCACACAAAGATGCGGTTCGATTGGACGTAAAGAGACTGAAGAACAAGTAGAATTGGACAAATCATACCACTGTAGGCATGCTGCCAGAATGCCATTCCTTAGCATGGATCCATCCGTTGCCATTAATTATCTTTGTAAAACAGAAAAGGAATTCCAAGATTTATGCGAAGAAATTAAAATGGAGGCGTTGGATTCATCGAATCCCCCACTTTTTTACATTAACAAAGAAAAACCTAAAGCTTATACATCAAATCTCAGTGATATAGAAGCTTGTGAAGAGGCGTTAGGAGCTGCAGCTTTGGACGATAATGTAAAAGCCTTGATGGTGTCCGATTTAGAAGAATTTGAATTTATTTAACATAAAACTAATTCCGACCTATGTATATATTTGTTTTCATTTAAAAAATAGTTTTATCACAGAAAAAGCCAAAACAATAATCCTCAATTACCACACCTTTTATTTAATTAATAATATAAGCATTTATTATGTGTATTTACCATTTTGTTGTTAAAATTAATCATAAACCTCGGTGACAACCAATTTTTTTACTATGAAATAATGGGTAAAGTCTTCAATAAATAGTGCTTAGTTGTTAGTAAAAAATGTTTAAATCGAAGAAGCAGATCTAAAACAAATTGGACAGGTACATGATTTTTCTGCTTCTTACTGGATAATCCAGTCAATTTGCTCGCTCGTATTTATTAATATCAAAAATTATAAAACTAGACTAAAATCACAACAGAAAACGGTTTTATTGAGACAAGAAATTTATGGATTCTTCGTTTGGTGGAAACTGAAAGCTTTATCTTTGAAATTGATTATAACAACAGTGATGTTATCTAAAGATCCACGGTAATAAGATTGTAAAGTTATGCTCTTAGCACCATAATCAGGCTCATTCAGCCGTTCCCTGATAAAAGCAACGGCCTCTTCATTCGTAAATGTATCCCATAATCCGTCTGAAGCCAAAATTAGGAATAGAGGCTTATGGTCTTCAAGATCGAACGTCAGTATATCTGGATCGGCTATTACTAATTTCTTATCCTTGAGAGGGTAATCACCTAAAGCTCGTGATGTTGCTAAAATCCCAGCCACTCTCCATACACCATTAAAAGTAACGAAACCTCCTGCCTCTTTTATTCTTTTCCTTTCGCGCATTTGCTGAGGTTTGTGGTCGAAAGACAGAGGGATGGCAGTGCCTTTATTGTCGCACATCACTCCTCTAGAATCGCCTACGTTTGCGACCACCAATTTTGAACCCTCTAGCATTGCGATTAAAGCAGTCGTTCCTGCAACATCCATGCTTTTTTTAGCGGTCTCGATTAACAAACGGTCTGCCGCCAAAACTTCATCGGTTATTAACCTTCCAAAATCTATATTGCCAATCCGGTCAAAATAACTGGATGCAGGGACTTCTTTTAGCATTTCCTGTTTAGTTGATTTCACCTCTCGCGTTATCGGCCGCACTAGATTATCCAGTTTGCTCAACAGCTCTTTATCAGTTATTTCTTTAGTGCCTTTGATGCACTCGTCTGTGGTCGACAGCGTTTTCTTGAAGCTTTTCCTCCGGTCTAGGAGAGGAGTGCTCGGCTTCTCGGGATCTTTCTTCTCTTCATCCTTGCAAGGTTCTTCTTTCTTTGGCATCGGTTTCTTACCTTGCATCGTGTCCTTAATTTCTATTATTTTACTGTACAAGTTTTGAATTAACTTATCTTTGGCGTAATTTGCTGCAAATTCTCCTCCATGTCCGTCAAAAACTGCGAATAATGATATGCCCGTGTTGTTAATGTTGTCATTTATTACAAACCTAAAAATGAAAAATTCTTGAAGGATTTTTCTACTATGGATGATAAAATTGTGAATAGATGCATTTAGGTACAGTATAACTAGATATTATCTCACTCGCAAGTATGATTTATGATATTCTTTTCAGAACTGTTGCCTGTTTGTGCAAGTACATTAAATAAAGGCATTCACTAATCGTCCTGGAAACAGCGCTCAATTTTACGTTGTTCTTAAATACTGACGATGTTTAGTATGCCTTTTTCTGAATTATATATATATATATTTTTTTTTTGTTTGTTTTATTCATTGTTTAGAAAGAACGTTATCCTTTATTATGCAGAGCCTTATTCCTAAGTAAGCGAACTATTAGCACTAACAAGCAGATAAGGTATACATATATCAGTCGTTCTAAAGATGTTACGTACCTATCTTCCATTTTAGGTCTCCGGCCTTGTACTGCGTAGGCAGCAATAGGCCCTACTTTCATTTCCCAACTGGCTTTCTCCACATCTGAAGAATTGAAGAACGTCAGGCTCTGTACTTTGGTTCTGCTGCTGCGATTCAGCGTGTACTGCAACCTCCCTAACAGATTACGGCTCCAGACATCCACAGTTTGTATATACATCAACATAAGGAAAACGACGGCACTGAATATTAATATTTCTGGTTTCAGGATATAAATTCGTATTAGTTTCCATAGGTAGGCAGTAAATGCAAGAGGAGAGATATTTAAAGGCAAGCTCCATGCTATTCGGGACATGATTTTCATGTGTGAAACGAACGTTTGGTAAATCACTTTATCATCTAATTCGTCTTCCATTGTTGTGATGACGTTATTATTTTAGGGGGTCACAGAGTTTCAGACAAAAAAATTACTTTTCCGCTTTTGACACATTTTATATGTACTTATTTACATCATCGGCGATTCGAAGAGCTAAAATTAGAGCCAGGCCTAAAATAACTAAACAAATCTGTTGGTCATGTTGCCAGGCGGCACATTTGAAATTCAAATTTTCCAAGTGAGCATTTGCTGCGTTTTCCACCAAAGGTTAAATGTTTTTACATACCTGTAATTTAGGTTTCAGCTTTATATGTGTTCGTATTAAATATGTTAAAATCTGTGTTGACAATCATAAGTATGTTAAGGTGCAGATTTTAACCTGAACGGCCACTGTAAGAAATTTTGCAAATCATTTATTCTGATTTGTATATGAATTTATAAAATAAGAACGTGGTGACAGACATGTGATTTTTAAAATTTCTTTGATGGGAACACTTTTAATAATAATAATTTTGTAGTATATTTGCATGACACTGAAATGTTGTTGGTATGGATGCTGTTTGCCCCATCGTTTCAACCCCTAACGAAGTTTAATGAAAAGTATAATGCTATTCGTGGTTTATTTCTCAAATAATTGCATCCTCAGAAAAATGTAAATCTTACAATTAAGTCGAGGTGAACTGATTGTACAGTACTCAGTTTTTCATAGAAAGTACCACACGGAATGTATTTCCTATAAATTCATGTCTAACAAAGATTACAGAGCCTTATTTTATCTGCATTTAACATTATCATTTCATATGTAGATTATGTGTAGGTGTGTTTGGAACATACCTGCAGACATAATTACTACATTGCTTTATATAACGGACAAACATCTTTCATCTAAATTATAGATCACCGATCAATTAAAAACGAAGCAATAAAAAATAGGAAAAAAAGCAATTTCCATTCTACATAGATCTCCACCTAAGAATTTGCAAAATGGGTCAGCGCGCCTAAAATCCACTTTTCGGCAGTGAAAGCATTTGGGCGGCGCACATCATCGGCGCATGCTGGGCGCATATGTGACGATACCTTAGCCACTGCCTGTCATAAGTGCTTCACAAAGCGCTTTCCCCCCACATTCATTTTTGAAAAAATAATACGCACAAGAAGATTTAAAACCAAACTAGTAATTAACATTAGCCGTTCGTTGCACGTGCCTTTTAATAAAGCGAATGCATGCAAATGATGTGTCCCGTATATTGTAAATAAAATGCAGATATCTGAAGGTTAAGTTTGGTTACTTTCATTTTATAACAAGTTTCACTATCATCGCGCTATCCGTGGAATAGAGTTTGTGTTCAATCGGTCGATTGGCCGTCGAAATGGGTGTTAATTATGAAAAATGTTTATTAATAATACGTGGTTGACAAGTTGAAGATGAGTGAAAGGAAATTTGCTAAAAGTTTAGGGAAGCCTGGAACGGCAGCTCAGCTAAGAGAAACTGTCTCGCAAGTCGTTAAAGAGACCACTGTGCATGTAAGTGAAGATTTGTCTCGATTTAAACTAGAGGAAGGGTTCTTAAATTAAACCTACATACATATTAAAGTATCACACGACAGTTGATACAGTCTCATGCTGCTTTCAATTGTTCTACTTTCATTACATAATTGCTTAATGACATCTTTATATTGTTACGCCCACTTTGATTAAGGACGACGTCGTAAATCCTCCCAAACGTAGTAGGCTATTTTAGCACGGTTTTTGTTTACTATAAACGCAATTTATTGCTATGGATACTATCAGAAATAGAGTATTTATTGTGAACTTGTTTGGTCTGATATCAAATTCGTTTTGTACGAGGATTATTTATGTATGCAAGTGCCTCTTTTGACATTTGGTTAAATTTGAATGAAGTGCACTTTACATACAGGATGCTGATAATTGAATGGAAGTGTGTTAATGCTATTTAAATATAGTGTCTGATTCATTCATTAGTAAATAGATAATTAAATTGTTATTGTGAATGCTTTTAGTTATATTTGAGTTTATTTATGTACATGTAATAGCCAACAAAATCGGCAAAATGTAATTTTTTTAGCAAAATACGAACATTATAACTAGCAATTGCATAAATCGTTTCATTCAAGCTATCCATTATTTAGACAGGATCTCATTGAATTGATTGAAATTACTTAAAAATACAGGATTGAAAATTGTGTATTTGATTTTCCGGAGTTGATTTCCTAAAGCAACTTTTCCCCCAGCTATTGGTTTTAATTACTAAACAATTTGGGGAATCTTCTGGAGCTTGCTTATTCCCTAGCATTTAAGTTTTCTAGTATTTTATTTTTTGGCCATTAACAAGTTTTAACTGCACAATAATTTATCATATGTGCATTACAGATATCAAATATTTTGACATAAAGATCACATTAACTACTTGTATAATTTCTACTTTGATACAACTTTGAAATATAAAAAGCATGGGATATGTTTTATTTTGGAAACAATTTAAATATTTTTTTATAAAAATGACTCTAGGTCTAAACTCGCAAACTCTAGAAATAAGAACTTTGGAATTGGAATGTTCTTTAAAAGTAAGGTATTACGTGCTTTGTATTTTTTTGAAAATCAAATTTACGGATGTGAAATGATGGTTTTGTAGATATACAAACTTCTTACAAAACGTTAATGCTAGAGCCGCAAAATATTTAGATTTTTCAAATCCAATGAGTCTCGTGGTTTATATAAAAATGCTCATTGCTCATAGTTTAATGTCGTTTAAATATTTTTATAAATTAATAAATTGAATTTATCAATGCAAAATAAGGTGGAAAGCTTTATGAGTTTAGTAGTATTGTTACAATTTATGTAAAATTTGTACTTTAAAAAAAAATCTCTTATACTCAAATATCGACGTTTCTATAACCCACATCTTAGTAATATAGAAGTCACTATCAACTCCACTCGGCTCTGCTTAAGGCATATACATTCACTGTCCTTTTTATTCTCATTTTATGAGAACCAATTTGTAGTAATCCTTTAAAAAATGCTATTTTTTATTTCATGCAAAACAATATGTTCCCAGAAAATTAAATCGTATAAAAAAACGTCTTAAAAATAATAATTCTGAATTTGCAGACCTCAATTGTTTTCTCTTTCTAAAACCATCTATGAATTTATCTTTGATACAGGTGCTACATGTTTTAAAGAGTTAACTTTTTTGGTAGGATGATCGTTACACACTATTGGGCACTTAACAATTTTGTATTTTTACTGATGAATAAACTTTGTTGTCATTTACGCAAACTTGTAGTGAACAATTTGTTTTGTGTAAATGCAAAAAATGTATTGTTTAATACTTAAGAACATATAAACATGCAGTTTCGGATCTGTTATATTGATAAAATAAATTATTTAAATACATTTTGATCAAATTCGATGAAAATACATTGTTTTAATAATTAACATTAGCAGTTACTAATTCTATAACAGTTTAATAAGTGGTCGTGTGGCAAAATTTTGTGTCAAGATGACTATATTCGTCATGTATAAAATTTGATATTTAAATTGTAAATCTGGCGAAAACTAGATTATATTCGTAAAGTTTCAAATGTTTAGAGGTCAAGATGAAATGAAACAAAAATTAAAATTATAAAAAATTTCAGTAGGAATTATAATTTCTGGAGAGCTAACTCGTAAGGAGTGCAACAACACTGGATCTTTGATTATCCCGATTTTCATCTTGATTTGTCTCACTTTTTTTACTGCTTAGTTTTCGAGTGGAGTAGATACAAGTGATGGCATAATTATTGCATACTCAACGGCAAGAAAAAATCACCATCATTTAGGTGTTATATGTTTAAATTCATATTTAATGTATAACATGAAGGTAGAAAATTAACCAGAGTAAACGTTTTATTAGAATATATTGAGGATACAGTTGTATCATATCCCATCGAATGGCAAAAATTATCACATTCCCGCCCAATGACATTTAATGTTTCACGCTTGATCGTGAAACATTTCCCGGATTACATACCGGACATTTCAACAACAACAAATCCTTCGGGAAGATGTTCTGCTTGTTAAAAAAAATATATTATAAAAGCATCTCGGTATTGATGTCCGATGTCTAAAGTGCCACTAAACGTTTTTGTTTTCACTTGACAGAAACAGTTTAAATTCTTATTTTGTGTAAATATTTGATTTTTTCTAAGTTTTGCATTCATTATGTGTAAATTTATAATTATGTTGAGCAACTGTGTAAATATTACTAATAACATTGTTCGTTTTCTAAAATAAAGTCGTCTTTTTGTCCCAATATTTCAACAGCGCTACTTACTTTATGTTTGACGAGTATATCCGTCATCGCTTGATTATCACAACACACACTGGGGGCCGCTTTGTAAAGATATCCCCACACTTATCTGGTTAATTAGAAAAGTATTGCAAACAATAATTGTAGACAAAAATGAAATGCAAAGTATCGACAGATTTATAAAATTTAGCTACCAGCTGGAATCAAAACCAAGCAAACATGTATTATTTTAGTAATACAATCTCCTCAATGAATAATTGTTGTTTTATGCTGATTAAAAAAATTGCATAGGCCCTCCTTACATAAAATTTCAAGCAGGAAGATAAATTATTAACGATCAGGAAAGTTCGTCTACAAGTCTTATTCTTAATATTGGTAATTAAATTGCATAAATGTTATCAAGACGAAATTGTCTAAATTTATACATTCTGAGTCTTAACTATTTGTCAAGCGAACAAATGTGCTCTTGCAATTCCCCAAAGAAAGCAAAAAATCTCATACTCATTGGATATAAAATATCGATTCTAACACATTAACATAGCTAAGAGTGAAATTTGGCATGTAATGCACATAAAAGATCCTTTTGAATACAGTTACCAATTAATTTATGTGCCGAGAGCACAACAAAGGGATTAATAATGTTTTAATTTCCCTGAGATACCAGCTATATAATATAAATAAATAAATATCCATTGTTTGCTACTTTTTTGCAACTTTCTAAACATTCCCATGACACTTAAAATTGCCCCAGATTAAGCTATACTAAACTTAAATATTTATGTGAAATTGCATTTCTTATTGACAGTAGCACTGCTGCTGGCTCTGGTCTGTTTCTATGTTGTTTATGATCTACATATTCTTAGCTTTGGTCTAAACAAAATCTTCGTCAGTGAGTGAAATTGCATTTTGTGTTTATGTAATAACTGTATGGTGATAGCACTATTAAAACTGGTTTCCTACAAATGGAAACTGATTTTGTAAGTGATTTGTGAGCATGATTATTAAACTTTGTTATTTAAAGTATCTAGGATAGAAGTAGATTGCTATATAATTTGGCTAATTAATTTCTTAGCAAATGGTAATATCTTCTGAAGCCACTTTTTTGCCTACATAATATTTAATGTATTTGAGTAGTTAAACTTGATAATGAGTCAAAACAAATATATTTTTGTTATCTGCTAACACACATTAGTATATAATAAAATGAAAATTTACACTTTGTTGTAAACTTAATGTCCCATGAAGCTCGGCATGCATAAGACATAAAATTTTAAACACCATATGTGTCAATGAAATTATTTTTTATTGCAGAATAAACCTCAGCTTGTCGAACCTTTAGATTTTGAAAACTTCATATTGAAAAACAAAACCTTACTGCAAAATGATCCGCAACGAGAACTTTTATTGTATCCTCCCGATGACATCTCTGTAAGTATAGCTTTTTAGTTATTTTATCAAGACTGACTTACTAAAATAAAGCAATTTCATACAAGTAGCAGGGGTGCCTGCAAATTACGAACAAATTCATCTTTATTTATATAACGATTTAATTAGTGCAACAGATGCAAGGTCTCTTGTATATTTATCTAAAAGGGAAGTCATTAAGATCAAAGGAAATGACTTGTAACACATTTAGATTAATATTACAAGGTGATCATAAGCAGCAAATTAATTATGGTAGCTCTTTAAAATAATAATAGGCACATAATTTAAATTAATAATAGGCAATTCCATGTTATTATAGTCATGTTCAATACTGTAACAGGTAAATTTTGTTATTATAGCAAACAGTGCGGCCAAGACGATATCGAACAACTAATCCAACAGTCCCACAAAAAGCAGAGACAGAAGATTGCTCGTTATTTACAAAACAGTGCATCAATAGCTACTCTTGTAGCTGGAACCTAGTTCATTACAAATACAGTGGCTACTCTGGGACTTATTCTGAATTGCCAAAACTACCCAAGCCTCAAGAGCTAAAGGAAGAAAATTATGAAATTGATATCGATACAGATGCGGCGGATGACATAAAAACTCGAATTGATGGCATCACTAAAGAGGGCTATCTAATGAAGGGGCCGGAAATCGGGTCAGAACGAATGTTTGTCAACATAGGCTCTAAAAATTTCAAAAGACGATACTGTTATTTACGACAAGAAGTCGATGGCACGTACATATTGCAGTTTCATAAAGACGAAAAGAAGGGCGAAGCTAAAGTTACCATAGTCATGGATTTTTGCACCGACGTTGTGCAGAATTCTAAACGAGGGAAGTACTGTTTTGAGCTGCGAATGACAGCGGGGCATAAATCTTACGTCCTGGCAGCAGAAAACGAAAATGAATTCAAAGACTGGTTAGCAAAATTAAGTTCGGTTTTGCAGCAAAACAAAATTCAAGAAGAAAAACGTGCCGCTTCTTTAGAAAGAGAAAGAGCGTCTCCACCTCCCTCGCCCCAAGTACAACCATACGGAACGTTAAAGGGTTTAGAGCAAAGCATGAACCCTCAGCTCAATAAATACGCTCGTGAAACAGAAGTTAGTATAGCATCGGCACGTAAAGAAAATAGATTAAAACTTTTTACACTTTACCCTTATTTAACGAATAACCTAAAATCGCAAGTATCTAGTCCTGAACAAGTAGAACCTTATAAAGAAATATTCGGAAATCGAGTGTTGATTAAATGTGACAGCATTAAATTTAAGTTTCAAATACCCATGGATGAGAAGGAGACCCTTTGCCAAATAGAGCCATACCACACTTCATTGTGCCTGTTTGACGCCAAAAGCGGCAGAAAACTGACTGAAAATTTCCACTTTGATGTAAATAATCCCAGCGTTCGCAACATGTTGCCACCTTTAGAGCATGCAAATGATTGTGATAGCATAAAAACTGATCTTCCTGACAATATTCCCGATGATTGGATACATTATCCGAAACAAGCGATCCTTAATATAACCAGCGCCCATTCGGATATTTTCCTAGTTGTACGAATAGAAAAAGTATTGCAGGGTGGAATTTGCCAAAGCAGTGAACCGTACGTCCGTGCCACAAAAGATGCAAAAGCTGCTTTCAAAGTACAAAAAAATATTGTGACTTGTTGTCAACGATTAGGAAACTATCGGATGCCATTTGCATGGACTGCTAGACCTTTATTTAGGTAAGTGAATATTTTCAAATCATTTATTTAGTGATTTTTATTTACAGTGGTTTAGTTTTTAAAAACCTGGTTTATTGAAAATCTATCTGCGATATTTGCGGGGCTTTTTTTAACCCTGTGTAATTTATTTTCGAAGTGTTCTGATTATATGTTTGTTTTTAGGCTATACAGCAATGAATTAGATACTTTGTCAGAATTCCCGGCTATTTACCGGCAAGAGGGAAATAAATTAACTGATGAAGAATTGTTAAAACTGTTGTCGGAATATAGGAAACCAGATAAATTTAGTAAATTGACTGTGATACCTGGCACTATAAAAATAAAAATTGAAGCTTTGCGTGATTTACCCGATAGTAAGTAGTTTCTCAAAAGTAGATGTTTTGGTGTAATTAGGCACTACATATATTGAAAAGTAGATTGCTTGCTGCCTGTGCAATTCTTTTTATACCAATTGTGATATTTAATAGGAGTTTAGCAAACACAGTTGGTATTTGGTTGACACTAGTTAGCAAAATTTTAAATGTTATATATCAGATGAGTTCATTATTATGAACCTTAACAACTTTTAAATGATTCTATTTTTGTAACTGTAACATGCATATCATCTAAGTATCATATTTAATACCAGGGCAAGATGTAAAAGTAGTCAATGTTAATTATTTCTTATGTATAATGATAAAAGGATAGTCATTACAATGTCTGAGCCACTAAATTAGTGTTTTGACGCAAATTTTTGTTAATGTTAATTAGTTTTTATTGAACAAAGCATTTTTTTGTCGACAATGATTTATTGTCGACCAATGAAATATTATATTGACCACAAAAGGAAATTGGAGTTTCGTGGTTAAAAAAATGGAATTTGAACTTGTATTAATGTTTCATGAATCAAGATAAATTTAGTTCATATATCTAGTATTGTGATTTAGACTTAATTGTTTTATATTTAGTATTGAGGAAAATTTATGGTCGATTAGAAATTCCCTAGCTTGCTTTGATGCATCCTAAAATAATGTATAATAGCAACTGCTTAGAATTAAATCTGTTTAACAGAGTTGATCAATAAATTGATCATGAAAATAACCCATTTATAGTTTAGCAATTAAAAATTTACTTTCATAATTTAAATAATTATTTCAGATTGTTTAACTACCTCATTATCTCCATTAAAACCATTTTCAATACCTCCCAAGAATGAGCCAACTGTAGAAATAACCGAATTTGAAGGCACCAATGTCTTGGAAGTCCATCCATACACAACATTTATAAATCATCTTTATGTCTATCCTAATCTACTGAATTTTGACACACAGAAAGTATTTGCTAGGGCCAGGAATATTGCCTGTATTATAGAAGTACGAGAAAATGATGGTGAAAATGCGAAATCACTACCAGTAAGTTCGATGCACCTTAATGTCTGAAAATTAAAATAGAACATAATTTGCTAGTATAAATTAATGTATTACATACAATAAATGAATTCATTATACAAAATAAATTAATTTTTTGCAGAAAATAAATTAATTTATTGATAATTTGCTGTTTTAGTGTATATATGGACGACCTGGGCAACAAGTTTTTGTCACCCGTGCATCTTGTGCTGTATTACATCACAACACCATGCCCATGTGGTATGAAGAAATCAAAATAAAGCTTCCTACAAACATACAACCATCACATCACTTACTATTTACATTTTATCATATATCCTGTGATATTTCTAAAAAACGAGAGAATGGCATTGAAGCTTGCATTGGATACGCATGGATTCCATTACTACAGAGAGGCAAATTAAACGTTGATGTACAGACAGTCCCAGTTTCCGCAAATTTACCACCAGGATATCTTTCTGTTCATCCTTTTGGTCTTGGACGAGGGGTAAGTTAACACAACTTTTTTTATTAATTACACTGGGTTCTTAAAACAGTTCCAAATAAGTTTTCTATTTGATAAACATAATGTCACCTTCACCAGAACATACATCCACAGTGATAATATTGCCAAATCCCTCGCACTAAGGATAGGTTGGACAAGATTCTGTAAATATCTCCCCCTTAGGATAACCCTACCAGCTTTCCAAGTCATCAATGTTAATTTAAACAGAACATTTGAACTGTGCGATATGTTTTGAAGAACCCAACTTTCCTTTATCAATTAGTAGCCTCAACTACAAATTTTTACATAAATGATCGGAACACAAGCATTTGAACTATGAAGAAAAATTATGACTAGAAAATAGGTGATTTGCTGCCCTGCAGGCAAATAGTATTTCAATATAAAATATTTCATGCATTCGTAATGCATCCTAATACAACAAATTGAATGCTTCACAAATTATGTGTAAATACTAGCCCTCATTATTTAGAAGTAATACGTAACTCTTTGGGTAATAGGTGGGCTGATTTAAATTGTTGTACAAAAATTGTAGAGTTGGGCAGGATTGAATTTAGCATTTGGGATCAGCAACAATAGAATTAGACTAAAAAATTTGATTGAAAGTTCAATATTGGCTCCTCTGTAACAAATAATTTTGAAGCAATATCAAATGTGCATTAGTTCTACAGAAACATACAATTCTAATTATTGATTATTTTTCCAAATATTTCAGAACGCAGGGCCAGAAATTTCATGGATAGACGGTCAAAGAGCGATATTTTCCGTTTCCTTCAATTTAGTGTCGAGTGTCAACACAAAAGATCAGCATTTATTTAACTTGTTCCTACATGCCGAGCGGTTATTAGATCCAAAACCATCAGCTCAACCAGCAGAAACCGAAACCTGTAAAATTCTTAAAGCGCTACATGCCATACAAGGCACTACTTTAATTACGTTCCTACCAACCCTTCTGAATCAGTTATTCACTCTATTGGTAGTCACGACTAGTGATGAAATAGGCTTAAATATAATCCGGGTGCTTATTAATTTAGTCAATATGGTTTTTGAGGCAGGTCGCAAAGAGATCTTACAGGCGTATGTCAAGTACGTATTCGTAACACCGGAAACAAAGCGACCCACGACTGTACATGAAGAAATGTGCAAACACCTACCCATAATTTTGCATCCTAACAACACGGATTTTCTTGTTGTCAACAAGTTCATGCATCATTCTGGATTCTTTTTTGATGTTATCATTAAAAGTATGGCTCAACATTTGCTGACAACCGGACGAATTAAAATGCACCGCAACGAACGCTTCTCTACCGAATTCTTGCACAAGATCGAAACAATGCAGCAAGTTTTAATACCATATATTCTGAGCAAATACGAGACCATGCCTGTGGAAACCCAGGAGTTGAACAAAAGTATCGCCAACTTCCTGAAGAAAGGCCTATCTCTAATGGACAGAGGCTTTGTATTCAAACTAATAAATATGTACATAGAAAAGTTCAACCCAGGGGATACCAGAGTGCTTCAAGAGTATAAGTTTACGTTTCTAGAAATAATTTGTAGTCATGAGCATTTTATTATATTGAATTTACCGTTACCCCATTCGAGCATTTCACCAAAGAACCGATCACCCGACTTTTTCCAAGAGTTTTGTTTATCAGAAGAATTTTGTAAACACCATTTTTTGGTAGGACTCCTTTTGCAAGAGGTGAAAACCTCCTTGAACGAAGTTACCCATATTAGAAAAATAGCCTTGAATACTTTGAGGAATTTACTGGCGAAACACGAACTGGATGATAGGTATCAAAACAAGGGGCAAATGAGTCGAATAGCTATGATTTATGTGCCTTGGTTAACTGTGGTTTTGGAAAATTTGAATCGTTTGAATGTAATTGAGAAGCAGGAAGATATGGCAGCTGGTGGCAGCGTATCGGCTAACCGGATATCCACCAGCAGTTCCTATTTATTCGGCAAGGGTTCTATATCTGCTGCTTCAAGTGATACTCCTCGAAGCCATAGGATTACCTTGCACATAGATAAAGATAGTCCAATGCACTTGAGGAATTCTGCATTCTTTGATGCCATTGCTGGACAGAGTAAGTATCTTTATTACAATATGTGATAGTTTTTTCCAGAACAATTTGCTGCCTATCTGGTGCACTAATATATATCGTTTCCTCAGCTATGATGAACGGTCACAGTTCTATGAGCTTGGAATCAGATATATCAACACTTTCCGGAGACAACCAATCTTTAGTATCGCAAGAAACAACAATCATTCGTGAATGTAGAGATGAAAGCATCAAAAATGGTGAAGTGAAATCGCACCGGCGTGGTCTGAGCGTTACGCAATCCTCGCATATGCACAGATACGATAAACTGCAGCCAAGTGAGGTTAAGGATATGCTCCTCATTTTTCTGTTTGTAGTCAAATATGTAGGCGAGGAGCAGATAATATCTTGGTGGCAAAAGACTAACGAACTGGACGTTCTAAACTTCTTTATAGTATTGGAAATGAGTCTGAGTTGCTTCAAATATGTTGGGAAGAGGAATGTGGTTGTCATTAAAAATAATGTTCCAGATAATGTTAAAGCGAAACCGACAAAAGCACATACACTCCCAGCAAGAATGAATCCCTCAGAATTTATGCACGAGAACACCAGCACACTCGTCATCCACACCGTAAACAGAGAAAGTTTAGTTACTACAGAAAATGAGGTCTCCAAGAAACAACAAGCAATTCTTGAGCAGCACTTGGCGAGCGAGATTGGCTTGGTCATCCTTGATTATGTAGGCCTCTATTGCATGCATTTTCGGAAGAACTTATTGATCAACGAGGGAGATAATGCAATATTAAAGAAAATAGTTGATATTTACTTGTCTTTCTTGCAAATTGGGCAAAGCGAAAATTTGTTCAAACATATTTTTGCATCTCTTCGAGCTTTTGTTAACAATTATTCATCTATTTTATTTCAAGGTAAGCAGCCAATAGTAAATATTTAAAATTGTCGCATTCTCTTTATCTAGTTATAAAAACCACAAAGTTAATATCTGTCCAACTACTGTTTACTTTAATATGATAGTTGCTTAAATGTTTATTTTTCATTTACCTTGCATGATTATTTTTAGTCACATTCTAAGATATATTATGTAGCTTCAAAAATTATCTTTATATACCTCTGCAAATACTTTTTTAGCTTAAACAATTAGTTTTATCCCCCTTCTAAAATATTGCTCCGCATTTTTTATGCAATAATTCTGGACAATCGATATTTAAGTGAGCTCATTTTGTTTTATCACGCTTCCTGAACAAGTGGTAAAAGGAAGCAATTTAAAAGTAATGGCTAACAAAATTATTTTAATCTACTTTTTCTTTTAACGGTATAGTAAACAAGTGAATTTTTATTGAAATCTCGTTTTGCAGGTAATGCCTTGTTATGTGGTCGTTTGTGCTACGAACTGTTGAGGTGCTGTAACAGTAGATTGCCTCCTGTAAGGCAAGAGTCTTGTGCTATACTTTATTTGTTGATGAGGAGCAACTTTGAATTTACTGGAAGGAAGGGGCTTACTAGAGTACACTTGCAAGTTATAATATCAGTCTCTCAGATGCTTGGCAATATTGTCGGCTTAAATAACGCAAGGTTTCAAGAAAGTTTGTCAACTATAAATAGTTACGCTTCTAGTGATAAGGCTATGAAAGGAACTGGTAAGTGGATTTCTAAATTTAATAATTCTATGTTTCAAATATTTTGTGTCATTATATGGTTTGATTATTTATATTTTAATAGTTTATTACTGACTCCAAATTCTGCATCAAACAATATTTGCATGATATTTATTTACGGCCATTTTTTAATCGGGATTGTTATCACTTGACTATGCTCATGCCTCATTAATTTTAGAATAATGCATGTGTAACTTTTTGATTCTTACCCAGATCCTGAATCATTAGTTCATAAAATTACACTTTATTAACGAGTTTTACTTTGCTAGTTGCTGTTTATTTCTGTTAATAACTACTCTGATAAAACCAGTTATGTTGCATTCATCATTACAGTGGAGTAATTATTTCTAAATTTCATTTATATTACTTGTTTTAATATGATGGCAGGTACGTGAAAAATTCTATTTACAATAAGATATTTCTCTACCAATCGATCCCTTTTAATTAAATGTTCATTTGGTTTATTTCATAATTTAGAATCAATCAACTAAAATGTTTTGCTTCAATAAGTGAGAATGGGAACCACTTGTGCAGAAAGCTTGTTTTTTAATTTCAAAGTGTTTTTTTTTTAATTATTTTAATCCTTCAAATAAATAAACTTAAACAAATATACCAATATATTGCAGTTAATGTTAGCTCTGAAAATTTTAAAAAAGCTACTCGTGTATTAATCAGCTGCCTTACAAATGGATTCGTGAGTTAGCGTCTATTATTAAAAGGAGAATCCTACCACCAAGACAACCTATGTGCAAAATGAAATCGTTGGATTAATAATTAAAATACGAGTAATTGCTAGTGAATCGGAGTTAGTGTTGCTTCTGTTATAAAATATACCAGAGACGACATCAGCATCTATTCTTACAACCTTCTAAATCTGCCACATATTAATATCACGCCAATTCAATGATTTAGAGACAAAAATCCATAGGAAATAATGAATAAATTTAATTATAAAAATGTAGTCTCCATTCAACATTCCCAAATAAATACTGTATAAAAGTACCTACAATTAATAATTAAAAAAAAAACGCCAAACGCTAACATGCGATGCAAAAGTAAAAACAAGTTTCAATTGTCATAATTTTGAGCTGAAACTTTACATAATTGTATTCTTCACAGAATCATAGGCAAAACTTTTCTTTGAAAATTGCAACGCCTGCAAATGTGCACTAAAATAAATTTTAAAGTGTTTAGTCATAATCTAAAAATCGAAACCGACAGGCTGAGAATCGACGCCGAATGTAATAAAAGAAGAAGAGAACAATTTAAACTGAAGTTTCCATATGCATGCTTATAAAATAAAATTATAAAAAATATTAGACTTTATTTTGTACGCCAGCAATATAATTTTATAATAACGGTTAATTTTTCCTATGTTGTAAATGAATGTTACATTATTATTTATTCTATTCCTACCAGAATCAAAAATTTGATTCAAAATCAATTGTAGCAAAAAAAAGTAAAACGCCAGTAGCCAGACTAGAATTCCCAAACTTGGCATTAGGAAGCAGGTGTCGTGACCACTGGGCCATGATGAAAGTTATTTTTTTTTAATTTTTAAATTTTGAACATTTTTGTTCATTTTTGGCTCGAAAATCGAATTAAAACTATGCAAAAGTTCGTTATACACGGCAATTCTGGATTCTGTAGCATCCCAGTTGAAAATATTGCTAAAATGTTACAATTTTTTTTTTAATAAAAAGTCTGTTTCTAGTGGTGCCGTCATTTTGAAACTTCATTTATAAGATTTTTTGAGAGTCTTTCAGGCTTCTAATAAATTACAAGTTAATAGCACTTTTTAAATGCTTAGTTTACTTGAAAAAAATTCAAAAATGTTTAGGTAAACAGGAACTTCCGGGGGCACTAAATACTTCAAAAGTTGATGTTGATCTAGGATTTTGCAATAATAGATGTATAACAAATTTCATCACTCTAACTCAAATGGTCTGACCGCTATCGTGTTACATACACACACACAAAGACAACATGCCATACTTACACACACACAGACAACAAGCTAAAAATGGTCAAAATGGATTCAGTGGATATATTGTTTACCATCCGCCAATATTATAACAAAACTATCACTCAATATAATGCTCATTGGCCAAGCCTTAAGTACTCTCTATTTAAAATATTGTACAATAAGTGATTCCAAATTAATTTGTAACTCTAAACAGTGGAAACCTAAACAAAATTGTAAAATGCATATTAATTTTGCCCTGTTAAACTATTTATCCAAGGTTGGGTTGTACTTTTCATTTCATATCTTGAATCTTGATCGGTTTTCAGGATTTCCAGTTGAAGTAAAAGACCTAACAAAGCGAGTTAGAACTGTCCTTATGGCAACCGTTCAAATGAGAGAGCATCACCATGACCCTGAAATGCTAGTAGACTTACAACACAGCTTGGCTAACTCATATGCATCGACCCCAGAACTAAGACACACTTGGCTTCAAACCATGACTAGGAATCATATCCGAGATGAAAACTTTTCTGAGGTTCGTAATTCATTAAATTTGAACTGCTTTGTAAGTCCAATTTTTAAATATTGAAGGAAATTCACAATTTGCCACTTTTCAATAAATCATATAATAGGAAAATCAAGTACAACGGCAAGTCAGTAGCATATTTCCTTCAATACATAATTAGAAGACTTTGATTTCTACTAACAATAATAGAACCATACATACATTTATTATTACTATATTGCACAAAGAATCTCGAACTATTACTTAATTACAGGCGGCTTGTTGCCAATTACACATAGTAGCGTTAATGGCTGAATATCTGAAGCTGAAGAACATTCAAGACTGGGGAGCAGAAGCCTTTAGCAAAATATCTACCAACATCCCAAAAGACGAGCGAGGGCTAAAATTAGATGCAGGGGTTCAAGACGTCCAATATACAGAATACATACTATTGGAACAACTGGAAACTTGTGCCACCTATATAGATAAAGCGGAAAGATACGAAGTCTTAGGTGAACTGTACAAGCTGATAATCCCCATATACGAAAAGCAACGGAATTACCTTATGCTTCAAGAATCGTACCAAACCTTAGCTAAAAATTATTCCAAAGTAGTGGAAGCCAACAAAAGTGGAAAACGTTTACTGGGCACATTTTTCCGAGTCGGGTTTTATGGTCAAGCGTACTTTGAAGATGACAGTGGAATGGAGTACATATATAAAGAACCAAAAGTTACAACACTGAGTGACATTTATGAAAGGTTGAAAAAGCAGTACTGCGACAAATTTGGGCAGGATGTTGTGAAAATGATACAAGATTCAACTCCGATTGTGCCAGCGGAGCTAGATCAGAAATTCGCATACATCCAAGTCACCCACGTCACTCCGTATTTTGAAAAATGCGATTTGGAATACAGACAGACAGAATTTGAGCAAAACCATGATATAAATTGCTTCATGTTCGAAACGCCCTTCACGAAAGATGGTAAAGCAAGGGGGAACCCGGAAGAGCAGTGGAAAAGACGCACAATACTAACGACGGAATATTCTTTTCCTTATGTAAAGAAACGCATTCAAGTGGCTGCAAAGCGAACTCAAGACTTGAGTCCCATCGAAGTGGCCATCGACGAAATGCAAACAAAAGTGTCCGAATTGGAAGATGTAGTCTTTTCAAAACCAACAGATGCGAAAAAATTACAATTACGTCTACAGGGTAGTGTTTGTGTTCAGGTAAATGCCGGACCATTAGCATACGCTTCGGTCTTTTTAGACCCAGCACTGAGTACCATGTATCCCGAGGAGAAAGTAGAGGAGCTAAAAGATGTTTATAGGGAATTTGTAAAAATTTGTTATTCGGCACTGCAAATCAACAGCAAAATTATCGCAGCTGATCAGCAGGAGTACCAAGAGGTCATGCGGCAAAACTACAAGAAGATGTGTTCTGCGCTCTCGAATATTTTTGGAGAATCTTTGTGGCCCCATGATGAAACAGGAAGCTTTAAGAGGAACAGCATGGCTCTTTTTAGTGCCATAAGTGGGACATCACATAACTCGAGCACTGCATAAGGTGTGAGTTTATTTATTTTATTTGGATGTTGTCTATGAGAATTTTTATTTATTTTTGTTTTGTATTTTTCGGAGTATTTTTTATGATATTTATTTGATGCATTTGCAGGAATATTATGCCATTTCTGATTAGGTTGACAAAACTGAGTTAAATAGTGATCAGAATAATTTCGTTGTCTTTAATAAAGTCAACATCTGATGGAGATGGGATTCTATTTTTTGTTCGATTGATAGGTTGTTAAAATTACGAAGTCTAAAGTTTATTACCCCATTTTTTGTACCATTAGCATTAAGAAATGGAAACATATTGTCTACTAAAAAAATTCAAAAATCAAAGCCAAATATCAACTGAAAACGTTTTCATAGTAAATTTGACTACTGGATTATTATACTTGGGATGCCTTTCTATGAAATTTTTAATATTATATCTAAGCTTAAGTCTTTGATACAATTTTATACTTTTTTATAATACTCGAAGACTGTTGAGAGCTCAATTTTAGGTAGTCAAATTAAAATTGTTTTCCACAAGTTGTACTGATGCTAGGGAATTAAATAAGTAGTATATAAATAATTTCAAACTATTGTGAAACCTTAGGCGAATAAAATTTTATTTTTGGAGACTATCAATTGTGAAAGTTTTTTTACATATTATATTGAATTATTTTAAAAATGTTGTTTAACTGAGCGTTATTTAATTCCCTTGTGAAAATTAAAACTCAACCGTTCATTAGATGTGATAAACTTGGTAACACGAGGCATTTGTAGCATACAAATTTGGTCCTTCGTAGCTTCTTATTTGCACATCAGATATTTGTGGCACAACATATGATAAAATTAACAAACTTCCAAAGGGGAGAGCAAAACTAATATTTTGTAATGTTGTCATGATCCAGATGAGTTTCGTCACAATATTCTTAGCAAACAAAATTCAATAGTTTCAAGACGAACAGATGGTTCTTAACGCACTTGTTTCCAAGTCGATTACGCCAAACGACGGTGAAATAACTGCAACACAACAAGACTTGTAGTACGTCATTTGTAAACTGTAGTTACTGTCTAGTTGATATTTGTAGATAAGCCACTGCTTTATAAATTTGCTTTCTAGATACCAGTCCAATGTCATGAGCTCTAGTATATTAAGTAAACCATCGATAAATATGGTAAATATATATGTAGCAATAGTAAATGCACTAGCATGACCAATTATTAACGAAGATGGATAAGACAGCTAAGTGACCATGGAAGTTACAGCAAATATTTTTTAGATATTTTTTCATGATGCCAAGATATTATTTCATTATTATATGTTTTTTGACATTTTTTGCATTATATTAGTACATCACAAATTAAATCTTCCGACCTAATAAATTGAATTAAGTTAACAAAATTAATTTAGACCTGAATTTTGTAAAGAAAACATATCAATTTATTTTTTCTTTAAGTTGAGTAATCATAAGTACAAAGTGTTATCCTCGAATATGTTCAAAGACGCTCATGAAAAATGTTTAAAAATTCCCTTCATACCTAGCACACGATCATCACATTGAAACATTATGGTATTAAAATATTCAAGTCATAAAAGCATTGTTAAGTCAATTTTATTATAAAATTCAGCCGAATAGGGGCATTTTCAGTTCTAACTGTTAAATATATGTTAGTGATTAAATTATTTATAAATATTATCATGTTTAATATTAATAAACATTAGTTGAATTATTGTTAAAAGTATATTTAGAAGTGTAGGTAGTTGAAATTATTTCAGATTTTATAAAATTGGGTCTCTGAGCCGAAAGATTTAGAAAATTTTTAAAAGCAATCGACTAATACAAAACTGCAATGGAAAAATAATTCGATAAGTTTTTAATAAGTGCAATAACAATTTGTGAACGCTTACCCTAAGCAATTTTTTTGTAAGGAATTGCCTCTGCTTATCGGAAGCCCAAGTTTATACAAAGTTTTCAATACTTATTTGTGTTTTGTGTCGTATTATCGAATGTATATGCGATATTGATGTATATTTTAATCTATTCAAGAATAATTTAAAGTTTTTGGATGTATGATTGTTTAATTTCACTGGGATTAGTGAGCGACCTATTTACGTCCTTTCGCACAAAGTACTCAAATACTAAGAGGCATTTTTTCGAATACTAAATGCAACGTTTGCATACATAAAGCAAACCTCATTGAATACAAAATGGTAGCTTCGTAATTCAAGTGAAATTTCCATTTTACTTGTTACCTAAATTACTAGCATTAGATGGTTCTCTGATGTTAGATTGTAATTTTGATGACGAGTTGGCGCCAAGAAACAATTTTTTGTGTGGGCTGTGAGATTGTATATTTTAAAGTAAAATAAAAGAAGTCATTTGTCATTTTGTTGATTTGTAAATTATTTTCGTGTCTTAAACATGATATGTATGTTAGTTTCCCTTGCCAAATTGTATATAGATGTAAACCCTAATTTGTATTATTTCTAATAGTTTTTAAAGACTCATTTCTGTTTCTGAATTGTCGCTTTTAATTCCATCAACTGTTACCTCAATTTTATAGTTAATCTTATTTTTGTACTTTCTTGCTTTTTTGTCGCATTTATTTTTTTTTTTCTTCGTAAAAGAGCATCAAATCACAAGAAGTATAGTTATTGTACTGTATAATTGGGATGCAATTAAAATAAATGTTGAAAATTAGACTTATTTTTTATACATGCCCGTCAGCTATTCCTCGAACGTTTCAGCAAGATGAGAATAAGAGTAACTGGATGGTGTCTTGGTTAGCTGTTTCCAACTTAAAATATGTAATGATAAGAGTATTGACATTGAATGATCATTTCTATTAGAAGGCCCGGGAAAACACTAACTAAAAATAGTTGAGTTTGATTAATTTGGCAAGAGAAAACGCCTATGAAAACGAAAATTCAATGGTTGACGAATGATGAGAAGACAATTAGAGGTATTGAACTCTATACAAAAAATACCATAGGAAATAAATCTGCAATCTGTGGCGTAATCAATGCTAAAATGTTTAAGACCGTAGGCCAGAAAGAAGTGTTGACAGAGATTTTTAACATGGTCTGGAATTAGAAAGGTCCCTGATTGGAATAATAGTATCGATGTTTAAAAAGAGACCTGAGTTCTTATGAGAATTGTAGAGGAATTACATTATTTAGCACAAAAGTATATAAAACATTATAAGTAAACCAATTAATTATTGAGTTATGTGATAAAAATTCTTACACAAAATTTTCTATGTAGAAAAATTCAACCAGCTTCACTGAAACTTCGTTTCAACCTTTGCTTGGTTGTTGGCGATAAGGGAACTCCTCAGTGCTCACTGCAAAAATTATATAAAGTTTGTTGATCTACTTTTCTTCTAAATGTATGTATTCTTTTTAGTGCTAAAAGATTAGAATGATAAGGGTAAAAGGAGATAATATGACCTTATACTTTAAACCTAGATTTTTAGGAAATTAGAAAACAGTGCTGTTGAGATGGAGCAAACTACCAGCAAAGTATACTTTGTCAGAGGGGTCTGATGCCCCTTTTCAATTAGTTTCCCCATTAACCAGTCATTGGTGCAGCAAAATACTCACAATAAAAAAAAATGATTCAGATCTCCAACAAGGGGGTATCTAAAATATTTTGTATGTAATTTCTTTAATGTGTTAACATTTCTAAGATCTTAATCTAGTGATGGAGGCAGTACACTCTCATTCCAAGTTAGGATATTCGTACGACCGAGGAGTCTACCTGACATGAGTGCTAAAGGATCCAAAAACGTTTTCTTTATCATAACTGACTCTTCCCAAAGTTCTTGCCATTCCTTGCGGAAGCCTAATTTGAAAAAATTTTTTAAACTTGTTTATTTATCTATCTATGATTGAGTGGTTTGCACATGTCCTCTCTTGCAACATCGTCAGTCCTATTGCTTCCCTTAATTTTAGAGTGTCATAGGACCTGCAACAGTCGAATAGTCCTTATAACATCTGGTAAAAATTAAAAACGCACAATTTGCTTTGTTATCCCATCAAATTAATTAAACCGTTTTTATTAACTGTTCATGTTGTTTGTGCTTGTCTGCCGGGTTTGCTCTATAATTATTTTCAATTAATACTATCCTACATCCATACTCATGAAATTTTGAAAATATTTCTAAAATTTCACATAATTTCTGATACATATAGCCAGTGTTAATGCATTTTGTCAGGAGAATTTTCTTAAGCTCATGCAGAGCCTAGAACCTAGTGCTTCAGAGTCTTTTCAATACATATATGGGCTTCGCTTAGCTTGTTACAGACAAGAGAGATTACAGATCTCATGTATTGTACTATGCCAATTGTTTTAAGATATCACCAACAGAAACTACATAACTATTTGTGGCTTGTGGCGAACTTTTTCCGTTTCAAAACTAAAGCAAAATACATATATTTTTCTTCTTCTTAGTAATTGTCTCTTTACAGTGGGATCCGCTCTTTGAATAGATCTCCTTCATGTTATGCGATCTAGTGCGTCTCACTTATGTAGATTGCATGTTTTCAAATCTGCGTTTATGGTGTCCTGCCATCATTGTTGTGGCTATCCTTTCATCTATCATCGTTCAGGTTTTGAGCTACGTTGACTACTGTCCCCAGTACTGCTCTGTTAACACGTCCGAATCATCACAATCTGCTCGCGCATTTTTACATTAGTAAAGGGAAGGTATTGGGACATTGAACAATTTCAACCTCGAGATTTTAACGGATCTCCACATTTTGAGTTCACCTGAATCCATTTTTAGTATGTTGCCTGTGTGTGTATGTAAACACAATAGCGGTCAGACCGTTTGAGGTAGAGCGATGAAATTTGGTATACGGCCATTAACACAAAAACTGTATCAACTTTTGAGGCATGTAGAACCGCCGGAAGTACCTGTTTACTTACACAGTTTTGAAATTTTTTAGTAAAGTAGTCTTTAAAATTTAGCTATCAGATTGAAATTTCGTACAAATCTTAAATACCACAAAAAATTGACAGATACAAATTTTCTACATGATCGAAGCACCGGAAGTGCAATTTTTATAATTTTGAAAAATCCAATTTTAGTAGGCCTTGAAATAAAATTTTTATAAAAATGCTACAAAAATGCTAAGCATGGACAATTTAGCAATAGCAAATAGTTCCGAGTAAATTTGAAAACCGGAAGTGAAACTTTACCGTCACAAATTTCATTTTTTAGTTATAAACTTATATTCTAAAATTGGACCCTTCCTTTAGTTATGAATTCATACATTGAAAGTAAATCTTTAGCAAAGGGTTTTTACACAAAGTGTTGTACATTATATAAAGAAACATTATAAATATTTCGATTATATATATGTACTAAAAAAGAATTGAATATTCCTTATGGATATATTAATGTGTTGAATATAGACATTGAAATTAATGAAAATTATGTATATTAAAACTTTTGCTTTTAGTTTTGAAGTGCATGTAAGTGTTTGTAGTTTTATTATTTTTAATCGTAGATACATTTATGTAGTATATATATTTATAAGGGAATATTGAGTGGAGACACTCCAGATTTTTTCATTCATGGAAGCGAAGCTGAACTTTTTCCAGAGAATGTCGTTAGTCATGTGGTCGAATAGAGACACTCTTTATCCATGGGGGCCATACGCACGTCCATAACAGGAAAGCGTCGCCCGATGAATCGAGTTGTTGAGCAGCATTCAGAATCATAGAGCACCACCGAACCGACGACTACACGCTATATCTTTGATCTTAGGTGAATTGGCATTTTTCGATCGCATAGTAAGGCCGTGACTTTTCTCCACTTCATCCAGGCTCCATTGATATGTCGCCGTCGAGGCCACCGTGGCTCTGAAGGTGGGACCATAAGTACCGAAAGTAATTGTTTTTTGTAAAACCGTGTTACTGAATCTCAAATAGAGTATCAACTAATAACACAACAAACCGCCTTAATAATTCTAACTCTAGGTGACATCAATTAATAGTTGCCTCTCGTATTAGAATTGCAGTCTAAAACAAACTTACTGATGCTGCCAAGTCGGTACAGTGAAACTTCAGCATAATTAAGTAAAATTTTATTCATATTAAATTTACACGAAATATTCATAATTATAATCAATCATATGCAATAATAGAAATAATCTATGAAATAAATAACCATGTACAAACCATATACTTATCATACACTTTACAACTACACTTATATAAAAGTGTGTTTGATTATATCAGCCTTGGTGCAATGTATCATCGCCTGACTATTTAAAAAATATACATTTTATGTTACATTTTAATGAGATTATGACTAAAAAGTTAAGGAATACCTCAAATAAGGCTAACAACTGCATTGTGGGTGTCGTCCGATACCACATACTAAATGTTACATTACACAAAGCATATCATACAGGAATTCAAAGTAATTATTTAAGAATATATTAGATAGCATAGATTTTTTTCGTCAAATCAAATAATAGCAGATAGTAAAACGATATCGTTTATTTCACTAAACTACATAATATGAGTATTCGGCGGTGGTTGAAAATGTCCAGTTTGGGGGCCGGGTCCGTTCTGTATCGGCATTTGCGGTCCGTTTGGAGGGAAACCTGGAGGAATACTCGTTGGGCCATAGTTTGACATACTACGACACAAGAGTTTATTAATAACCAGTAACTAATTTGTCATTATTTTAAGCAATTATAAAATAAATAAATATGCTAATGTCTACTCAATTATGACTGGGTTAATACATGTTCCAATAATAAACATGTGGTGTTGATACAATTAAAATGAGCTGTGAATGGGTTTACCTTTGATGCATTTGGTTAAGATTTGAATTTGGCTGTATCCTTTCATCCAACTGTGGATGCGATAAATTACTAGGAGGCATACCGTGGGGTACACCAGTTTGAGGCTGGCCAGACACTGGTGGCATTTGCATATTTGGAAGAGACGGTGGCATCATATTTGGTGGTGGCGGTAAACCTTGGGCCATACTGGGAAAATGCGATGCTCCTGGAGGAGGCATAAAAGGCCTAGGATCTTGCATTGGCATTGAACCTGGACCGTACGGGCCCATAGATGGATGTGGATGGATACTCATTGGGTAGGCTCCATTAAAACTCTGCAAGATTTTGATCAAACACGTCAATAAACACAAACCAACTAATTAACAAAATAACCTACCATTGGATGTGGGGAATGTGTTGGGGGTTGTCCATAGCCATAAGGCATCTTACTAACTGATTGTGTTTGTGGCTCACGCATAAGCTGATGGTATAAACTGAGTGCTTCCACTAAATCTGTGCTTAGTTGCGCTAGCTGTGCATGTTTACGATCGACCCGTTCCAGTTCTGTATCGATTAGAGGCCCCATTGCATTGACTTCCCCTGCAAAAATTGGGTTGTTTTACCACACAAGTTTGAGACTTGCAGAACTTCATAATGAAAACGCCAAAGAATCTTACTTTCCAATTTCAGCATCTCATCCGTGTCGTGTTCTGAATTCGTAGGGTCTGCTTCGTGTAGTAGATGTAATAGCCTATCAATTTTATCTTCATCAACTTCCACATTTCCAGGATCTTTGACACTTTTATCTTCTACTGTTTCAACTGTTTTCTTTTTAATCTCCGTTTGTTCGGGTTCAACTGATAAATCCGCCGTGACGAAGCTGGCCGGAAAAAGACCTTCGCCTCTTTGATTGCTACCTTTCCACCAATTCGCATCAGAATCGTCTAATACAAATACTGAAAAACAATTCCGAAGATAATATTTTATGACAAATTCCTGGATAGATTTAGTAATGATAAATTACGCTAAGTATTACTACATTGATAAAATTATTTTGGCGTATATGCTAAACCCTTAATCTGTTTAATAGGCACTCTTTATACTTTCATGCCTAGCAGGTGTATAAGTTGGCTTCACGAAGCTCTAATTGAGACTTTCATAAAAGCTGAGAACAACGATTCCAGAACAAGAAGATGTTTGAAGCCAATTAGAGGAGCCATTGAATAAAAGTCCACAGTATGATATAAAGATCATAATAGAACACACAAATACACGATTCAAACGACAGGAAATTTATAGACCATCTATTAGAAAACAGTAAACATGTGAAGGCGAATGAAAATGAAAAAAGGACACATACAGGAGCCCAAATAATGTCCAAATCAAATAGATTCTGTAATGATAGGCAGAAAACCATCAATGATGTTTCACAAATGTTACAAACTGTAGAGGATTAAAAGTAAGGAGGGAAAAATCTCAAACACAGTCTAGCACAGGACGGTGGGTAATTATCGACAAGCTATAAGAAACAGTTCTTAGACAATATTCTCAAGTCTCCAAATAATAAACCAAAGTTTAAAAAGATAAATTAATAAAATTCTAAATCTGACTTGAAAGGTATTCGTGTGGGAAAAACCTTCTAACATATTTTACGGTATATGTTTACTGACAACCAATGTAACAGTGACTTTGCAAATCAGAGAAAAAAGTTGTTGATATAATTATTTTCCCATAAAACTCGATAGATCATTACTATAGTAAGAGTGTATGTCCTGATATCCTAAAAATCATCCAATTATAATAATCATGTGTAAACTTGTAAACAAGTCAGATGATTCACCAAATCACCTGATGTGAATTGTTCTGGGCTTTTAAACTTTTTCAAGGATTTTCCATCGTTATGCAAAGTCATTCACCCGCATATTATTGAATAAATTCACAGACAAACAAAAGTTTACCTGCCTCAGTCTGCATTAATGTACAGCAACCTGTTATGAAAATAGAAGATTAAATAAATAAAATCCACTTACTTATTTCTCCACTATTAAAAGTTAATTCATTATCCTCAGCTGCTTCAAAATCGTAAAGTGCCCGCACTTTCCTAGGCTCCTTCTGTGGCGTTGAATTAGCAGACATGTTTAGACTAGTGGCACCTAAGTTTGTAGAAGGATATAAAGATGAAGTCGCAGCTGCTCTTGGAGAACCAGTATTTTCCTTAAGAGATAATTCTATAGCTTTAGCAATTTGATCCTCTTCTTCTTGAGAATGCACAACATTCGGATCTTTACTTAACACAACAGTTTTCTTTATTTGCTAAAAAAGAATCACGATGAGTAACATATTCCTAATCAATAATGTTCATTAAGTATAATCAAGTACTTTAAGAAATTGCTGTAATAGTTAATGAAAGAAGCTTACGGTTTCCGTTGTAAAATCGACTCCTTTACTTTTTAATTTATTATATAAAGACGGAATTAAGGTCAATTGTGAATCATTTTTGAATTCGCCTTCTGCCCACTTTTTCAACGATTCCTTCAGCTTTTGCACTACTTTCGGGTGGCACTTTGCGAGAAGTTTTGTATATTCCCCTTCGAATTCACCAGATGCTATTTCAAGATGGAAAGTTCTACCACTGTTTTTTACGCAAGCATCCAGTAACTGCAAAAATATCAGAATTGCAAATATGTGGCTTAAACGATTTGTTGTCGTTAGCTTGCATTAAGTAAGTCAATAGCAAGGTTCCATTTCATAATAGAGGAAAAACTAATTCAAAAGTAACAAATTTTAAGACGACTAAGGTCACATTAATATATTTTAATCAATATTAATTTTTCAAAAGCTGGAGCCCTTATCCTGCAAAATAAATATTACGCTGAATGTACAGTTTATTGTAATTATTCATTCGTCCGCTTAATTTTTAAATAATATTCGATTGCATACATTTGTGGTTGGCTTTTTTGTATGGCATTCATTTATTTCATTTGAAAGTACAAACACATTTCCTATTTATATTTTTTAAATTATTAAAAACTATAAAAATAAGTGAGTGTTCAGTTTGTGATAATTCAGAAATAATTGTCATATTGATCATATCTTATACGTTATTTGAAATATCGTCTGATTCGCTGGTTGGAAACATTTTCATTTGGACATGAAAATAGCTGTTGTATATCGATATATATCTGGCAAGTCTGTTATCTACTGGTATTTTGTTAAACAATCAATAGCTACATAGCTTAGTAAAGCAGTAGAGTTCATAGTAACTAAATTAATGTCTTCAATAGGGTGCTAGAGTAGGAAAAATATATTTCGTTTGGTAAGAACAATATAAAAATCTGTGTCCCATGTGTTGTTTATTGCCATCATGATGCTAATAAATGATCTCTAATGGCTACATAAAAGTCGACATATTAGTAAAATTCCAAAAAATTACAGGCTTACTTTCTAGTAATAATAATTTATTTAAGCCTGCTGTATTACTAGAATTATCAAACAAAAACATACTGAACCCAAACATACTCGAAAATGTTATGGCCTAAATTCTGCTTTTCATCAAATGAGGGTGACATGGAAGGAAATGTAAATGTAAACTTTTTTGTTTCAGTATAGAAAGAAGAGGTTCATTAAGGAGTGAGAATTATAACTTTAAGAAACAAAATCTCAATGCTACAGATTGCAGCCAGGACATTGTCTTGTAAGATTTCACCTAAACAAAGTGAATATGGTGGTCATTAGACTCTGCAACTTTTGTAAGCAAAAGCATTATCTGCAAGCAGAAGCAACTATCAAAGCAATTCTAAGATTATCTTCGAGGAACTACAATTTCTAGCACAGATAGAGGGAGAGATACAGGAGAGGCAAAGCAGTATTCTCAAACTTCGCCATGAATATGTTATCATTTAGAGTAGAGTTCTAGCATAATAAAACTTTACGGTCCAAATATTTCCTGAACTAATATCCATCAACATGTTGTTATAGACCTATATTGAAGTAAAACACCGACCACCAACCTTAAAATTTGTTACTTGCATTTCAAAAGAAACTACAATGCAGCTATTCATATGTAATTAAATTTTAATGGGTGAAAAGAATGGCCTTGCGCAGAGCAAATAGTATTATTATAACTGTGTCTATATATGCAAATGGCAAATATAGATTAGGTTGTTGTTTAGCATGTTTGCGCTTACTTAATGCGATCAATTAAGTAAAAATCTTCAAATATAGAAACTACTAACCGTAACTGCTTGTAAACTAACGTGGGGGTTCGGATTGTGCAGCCTCTTAATTATGGCTTTGAGATAATTTTTTGCTTCTTCTGTTGACTGCCCTGCTCTATCACAAACTGCCATAATAAGACTCCAATCATCTTGTGTATTGAGTTCATTGGTCACAGTTTCTGTTAGCGAATTTAAAAAAGGAAAATATTAAAAACTGGTGAAATGATCACAGAACATTTCAAGATGCAACAATACGATCAGTGATCAAGTGATACAGATTACTTCAGAGATAATCTGGTCATGACTCACCAACTTCAATATCTTGACGAGATGGCTTGAAGAATACCATGATTTCAAGGCGATTAATAAATTATTTGTTTTAATCAAATCACTACATCAACTAAAATGTAATACTGGGTTTCTTTGTGATCATATTCATTTTAGGGAGTCACTTTTTGACATTTTTGACAATTACAAGAAGGACACTAACACTGAAATATTTTATTGTGTGCACCACAGTTGGTAGACCTTACATTGTTAAATTTATTCACCACAACTGATACTTATTTAAATTGCATGTAAATGTCCTTAAGTAACATTTTCAAACATTCTTATGCAATATCGAAAAATGTTACTCTCATACTGAGAAAAAAATAAGATCTTTTAAACATCATTTACCAATTTTAAATGCTCAATCTTTTAAGATTATAGCTCTCTTTGTTGAGTTGAACTTTCTTGCTATGGTATAATCTGGGATTCTGCGTAACGAGCTGCACGGTATATCGATGAGCTAATTTTTTTAAAACTTAACGGACGAGCCATGCAAATCCTCGATTTTACATTGTGACTTCCTAGGGTCAAGTCATTGTTTCTAAGTACCATCATATCTAGTACTATTTGTCTGTTGATTCTATTGTATAGTTTTGCTTTGTAAGTAGTATGTTTAACTTATTTCATAACTCTAAGAATGACAAGCACATATCAGTATTTTGGGATAGATGAGCTAATTTATGTGAATATTTTATTCGATGTAGGAAGTGATAATGAGTTAGAGAACTTTGATTGAAAAATTTAATTTTTCTAGTAATAGAATGAAATTATAGCTCTCCGAATAAAAATGTGCAAAGGTTATCTGCAAAATATTACGAAAGTGTGGACCAATTTCTTGATTCTTCTAGTGCAGCAAAGGTAACCAGTAATCCAAAGTCTATTTTTTCAGTGTGTTGGATTACTTACCAGGTGTGCAAGTTAAAAAAAATGTCGTATTTTTCATGAAAAATAGGCAATTATTTAAGAACGATGGTAAAACATTTTTATTCAAAGTATTGGCCCTCGCTTTTTATCCATTTCTCAGGCAATTTACAGATAGCATTACAAAAGAAAGCTTCATTGATATCCATCCATCGAGCCATTTTTGTATATCCTCGAAAGTTTCGAAGTGTTGCTCAGGCAGTGGGTGTCCCATTGATGAGAAGAGGTGATAATCAGAAGGCGCCAGGTCTGGTGAATACGGCGGGTGAGATAGAAGTTCCCAACCAAGCAAAGAAATCGTTTTTTTGACCCCTTTGGCTGAATGTGCAGGAACGTTGTAATGCTGCAGAATGACTTTGCTGTATCTTTGGGCCTATTCTGGGCATTTTTCGATCAATGCATGGTTTAAGTTGATCATTCGTTGTTGGTAGCGGATGGTATTAACTGTTTTGCTGGGTTTGAGAAGCTTGTAGTACACTACTCCCTTTTGATTCCATCACACACAGCATTGTCTTCCTCCCAAAACGATCCGGTTTTGTACTCGATGTTGATGATTGTCCTGGCATTACCCACGTTTGGGATTACCAAAATATATCAATTTTTCATCGAAAGTTACAACCCGATGCAAAAAACCCTTGCTTTTATAGCATAAATGCAGAATTTCGCAGACAGTTTTTCGTCTGTCCATCTATCGTTCGTTCAGTTTGTGTGGAACCCATTTTCTAACCTTCTGAATCTTCCCAATGGCTCGCAGGTGATCAGAATTGGCTTGCCGAGTAACTTTCAACTGCTCCGCTATCATTTGTTGTGTTTGTGTATCGTCTTTACCCAATAATGCTTGTAATTCGCCGTCTTCAAACTTTTTTGGTTGATTGTCACATTCTTTGTCAAGAAATCGCCACTAATGAAACGTTGAAACCGCCGTTCACAAGACTTGACAGTGGGAACAAGATCGCCATAAGTCTCAGCAAGAATTCGATGACTTTCCGATCCCTTTTTCTTTTGATTGAACAAGAAAATCATTACATGCCGCAAATGCTAGGTTCAAAATTCGACATGTTTGACACGAAAAAGAAGTATGCTACTAACTCGAACACAACGAAACAAATGACGTTTTGTAGTGGGCAGTCTTACCAAGAAAATAGCACTTTGGGTTCCAAATGTTACTTCAATATATTTCAAGCGCCATCTCTTGACAACAAAACGACATTTTAAATTTGCGCACCTGGTAAGATGGATATTTTCAATTATGTCGGAGCAGTCATTTGCATTGTAAGTAAATCAAACACAAAAAACAATGTCTAAATTCAGAAAAATGGCTGATATTACAAGACATGAAATATTAAAAATCACGGAATTAATTTCAGCAAACAGATTTGTCATTTTAGTTTGAAATGAGAAGTTCACCAGAAGATTCATATGCGTGAAAATATTATAAATAACAGTTAAGAGCGATGACTATGTATACTCCTGAAAGAATGTAAAATTACATTTATTGTTAGCTGTAGTTAAAATGGCAACCGTTGAACGTGTGCAGCTAATATCTAGCTTGGGGATCGATGTTTTAACTAATTATGCATATAATATAATCTCAGTAGATTTATTGCTTCTTACACATTTCTTGTCTTTATTTGCTCTTGATATAGTTATAGTTTCTTCTTGTTTTATTACATTTAAACGTGCTTCCCTTACTTTCAATCAATAAACAAATTGGAAAAGGCAACACATCTGATTGTTATTAGTCAGCTATTTAAAGTTACAAATGTACTTTGAATTCAAATGATAGTAAGTACAAATCAAGAAGCGAACTTGTTTATTTGAGTCAGCTTGTAATAAAATAAATCCAGTTATTCAAGAGTCCTTTAGAAAATTATATTGCTGAACATATTCACAAGCTTGCAAGAACTTATATTTTATAGATTAACGTTTTCATAACTCGATTTTTGCCAGTTTAATAATATTCTGTTGCATTACAAAATCACACTCATCACACTCAATACATCCCTAGACAGTTTAAACACTCTACGTTTATGTGTTATAGTTTAACAATTTATAGATATCACAATAAAATGATGATTAATTAGAGTTCGAACAATATTTTGTCAGTTGTAATAAATCTATTGAACTGCTCTTGGTATGCAATGACAAGATTTAGAAGAGAACCAAATTTCCTTGAATGTGTTCAATGTAGTAACGTTTTAAAAATAGGTGTCAAGAGATTTTGCACTTCACCATGGAATGGGGATTGAGATTGACAATGGCCTCTTGGATTAATGCCTAGGGTACAATGATCAACGTCGACTCAAAGTCTAGAACTAACAAATTCCCCGCTTTTGTGAAGGTGGGAATTATGCTCTAGTACAGAATGACTTAGAAAAATTACCCACCCCGCTTGCTTACAGCTTTTAGACTTTCGATATGCTTCTATTGGTGTACAAAACATCTATCAATCTTAAAATTTGTTACTTATGCCATAATCAAAAATATATTACTAAATATGAAATTATTTTTTGGAAATAGAATAATGATTTTGTGATGGATGATCAAATTGCTTTAAAGCCATATGACTATGGGCAAAAGGCAAGTATACATTAGGAAGATGTATGTTTGTGCTTACTTAATGCCACTGATTCTGTAAAAATCTACGAACGTCGGAAGTACTAACCGTAACTGCTTGTAAACTAATGTGGGGGTTGGGATTGTGCAACCTCTTTATTATAGCTCTAAGATAGCTTTTCGCTTCTTCAGTAGACTTCCCCGCTTTATCACAAACAGCCATAATATGACTCCATTCTTCTTGCATATTCAATTCATTGGTCGCCTTTTCTGTTAGCAAATTTCAACAAAGAGAAAATTAGAAAATGCGTTAGTTTTGAAATGAGTTCTACGACTTAAAACAAAGGCGTCACAAGATGTAATATTACAATAAATCATTGACCGATAGATAACACTGTAAATAGTTTTAATTTGACCATGACTCACCAACTTCAACTTCTTGTTGAGACGGCTTGAAGAACACCATGTTTTCTGATTGTTTAATAAATAATTCCTTTTAATTAAATCACTTTTCTTGAATTGGTTAGAACGTATTGCTTAGTTTCCTTGTGATCATATTAGTTTTAGCGAAACAGTCACCTTATGACATTTCTCACAATAACAAGAGGGATACCGACACTGAAATGTTGTAGTAGGGTTGTCAAGTTGGTAGACCTGACGACACGTGACGTTCGTTCGTCACAACTTTTCAAAACATTAATGCTCTATTTTAAAGCGCGTTGGCAACGTTGTGTTGGCGTAGGTGGTACACTTTTAGGGATGAGGAACGAAAGTGAAAATCATCTTTGCAGGGTTGGCAAGGATGTTTTGGAAATAGTAATATTGCGCAAAAAATTACCAAACAATTAAATTTTACAATATTTTGAAAATTTTAATAAACTAAAGAGCAGCTAACATTAACACGATTTCTCTAATGTGTTACTTTTAAAATATGGTCCACATGCTGGGGCGAAAATATATTGCGTAAGTTGGCAATTTGAAAATTTGGGTTTAGAAAAATTTTAAATTTGCGATTCGACATTGTTATAATTTCTGGTATTACGGTTTCAGTAGAGGTGCAAATATTTATTGAAGATTGATATTTTAAGGTATGTATTAACATAATTTGGTCAGGGATAAGAACTACATATTTAATCTCTCCGGTAAATACTTAGAATCGTTAAATTCAACTTTTTTCATTTTGTATTGTTTTTCTACTTCAAAACTATTATATTAAAAATTGTTAAATTTTAAGTGCTACAGCTATTATTTATGATATAATAATAGTGTACAGTTTAGTTTATATGTAAATAATCTAAAATGATAAGGATTTTTTTGTTTGAAAGAGCAAAAAACATTAGATTAAAATATAGAAATTCTCGCTTTTGTTCTTTAAAGCTACTTTCTTTGCTACATTTCTTTCCCGGTTTCTATTCTCGCCAATAATTTTATATTTTCCATTGTTTTTCTATTGCCTTTTCATAATATGGTATTTTTGACTAATTTAGGGGATAACATATATCAAGATGTCCATTTTTTCTGAAAAATGAGGGGTGAAAATATTTTAAATTTTATTATTTTAGTCTTGAATTAAACTTATTATTGAATTACTATCTTAGCTGTCGAAAATCCACCGAAGAAATTTTAATATCATTTTATAAAATACTGTTATTTAATGTTAGATATTTATAGTTGATGAAATCTGTTTAAAAAAAGCTATTGACCGGCAAGTTTATTGTCAGCTCATATTTCCAATCTTTTTTATTATCATAATTGCTTAAATCAAGTGGGATATTTATGACTACCTATGTCCGAAATAAGTCCGGGCAATTTTAAAACTACTGCTATTTTGAACACAACAACAAAAAATGAAGCAACTCGTCTTAACTGCAAATGGCCACATTAAAAATAAGATGCCGATATTATAAATATAATATAAAATTTATTATAAAAAAATATATATGTATATAAAAAATAGCTTATAAAAATATGTTAATGATGTTTAGTCTTAAAGTTAATAAATTACAAGCTAGTCATCGCAGGTGGTCTTGCATAAGCTTTCGGTATGAAGCCATATTTCCTCGTTTTCGGGGCATAAGCCCACAGCCAACCATCGACAGTTTGATTAGCCAAATCTGCGTAGATCCAATCTCCTCTTCGCACAGACAAATCATCGGGCGCCTGTGCTTTGTAATCGTAAAGCATTACCAGTTCTGTTCCATGATAACGTAAATCTTCACTGCTTGGGTTATTGATGTGATGGGAGGCACTTTGCGAGTTGTGAACGTTATTGCCATTCGTGTTGCTCAAATGTCCTTGTATAACGTTATCAGCTGGGTAGACGAACCCGGAAGGAATAAAACCTTCCTGTCCATCGCTTCGAACAATCCAGTACCAGTCCGGATCTTCCCTATTGAGAACCGTGACGAATTCACCTCGTTCAACCGAAACGTCGTTTTCATCCCTTGCAATAAATGTGTACAAAACTATGTAACGACCCGAAGGGTCCTTGGAAAATGGAAGCATATCTGGCTCGGAATGTATACTAACAGGAGAACCTGCTACAATACCTTGTTTCTTCTCAATTGAATCACAGTCACTAGCTTCACCAGCAGCTAAATCACAATCATTATTCGAATCCATTTGATCCACAGAACCCATCTGCCCATCTCGGGGAAGTTTCTTCTTTATGGATAGTTCGGCTAACTGGCTATTATAAGGAGCGCAGTATGAATGAGGGATGAATCCTTCTTGCCTTGAGTCCAAACCAATCACATATACCCAATCGTTTTCTCTATACAGGATGTTAACGATTTGACCTCGTTTTACCTCAAGCTCATCATCGACGCAAGGGGTGAAGTCGTGGAGTACTATCATCTTACTATCCGGAGACAACCCATGTTCCTTCTCTATACCGACCCTTACCAGTGTTTCTATGCTAGCGGAGCCTGTGATACGACCCATCCCAGGAGTGTGTCCCGAAGAGATTTTGATAAGGTCCTTGTCAGGATCGGATCCCGACAATTTCTTTTTCTTTCCACGTCGTATCCTCACAGGGCAGAGGAAGGCCATCGCGGCGCTCTAAATGGGTAATTCGCAATTAAACTATTTTACACACAAAGATCACAAACATAAGTGTTCCTTTTATTTCTAACTGGACATTCTAGGTATTTCACCGTGAATTTACGGTTCGTTGGATGACATTACTAGTGGATTTTTGAAACTTTTGTTACATTACTTTCATAACTGTCCTTAATTTCTTGTTTTGAGCACAAAAATAAGCAGTTTTCGTGTCTTTGCAACCTTTTTTTTTCAATTTTGCTCCTGGCGATTTCAACGTCACTACCAACTTTGAGCTGAAGAAATTACTGGGCTTGTATATGCGTTGTACGCAAGTTTGGTTGCTGGACTAGAAGAACTGTTTGTTGCTACTGGAGCTGCTTATTTCGACTGTGGATTAGGCAACACAATATCCTTGTGATTTGGGCAAATCTTGGTATGTGATTTTGTGAGCTTCTTACTCAAAATTGGTAATGAGTAAAGCATCGCGCTTTCGTGAAGATCAATAGTTTTAAAACTGAAATGATGTGTCTTTGATATGCGAGTTTATCTTGTTGCCTTAAGATTTGCAATACAGATGCTGCGAGGGATTCTCACGTGTCCTTTCAATTATTCTTGCAAGCACCGGCCAGAGCTGTTTTAGCAATCGCCAATATGAGATTGAATTATTGAACTTCATATTTATGCAAAGCAAAGCAAAAAATAAAACGACAGAATTTAAAAGTTGTTTATAATTTTTAATTTGCATATAAATATGCTCGATATGTCATGTTGCCATAAATACTTTAACTTGATATTATTTGTTACTAATTGTTGGTGAATAATTTGCTACTTTTATTCCCAAAATCTAGCGTGGAATTCGCGATTTCGTGTTTAACATAAATTTAAATTTAAATGAAAAACATTGGATAGTCATTACACATTTCCACATGCTTGCATATTTAGTAGCACATTTGCTAGCTAATTGATATTTTAGTATCATAATTTTAAATCGATGTAATCTTCACTTAACACACCCAAACACATTCTAGAAGTAATGTGTAGATCAAGAAGATCGCTCTTCTTTAACTACATTTTTGTATTCAATAATGTACTTTTAGTATAGGACCGATATTCAGATCCTGAAAAGCTGTAGGTAATTTCATTGCTAGGTCCTTGATAAAATGAACAGATATTTCCTCTTAGACAGTTGATTATTCCATCAAGACGCTGTGTACAAAAAAGTTACTTGATTTGTTCTTTGTCGCATTTTGAATATTTCATAAAGTGAGTTATTTTTTAAAGACCACAGTATGGTATTATCTAGGATATAATAACTCCCCTTTCTGGTTCATGAGATGAAATGATAAATTTGATAATGTATGTCGTTTATCTAAAATGCAATAAAAATGATTATTATTAATAATTGTTAATTTATTACAGATTTACGAGAAGTGACACTTGCAAGTACTGTGAGTCTATTGAAATGAAGTGCATCTGTGTAATGTGCAAAAAATTCACAACTGACCAACATTTTTGGGCACTTAGAAATCCGTGGGAAGAAAATATGAAGGTATTTATATTTAATATTTGCAATAATTTTATTTTAATTTAAAATATATTTCATGTTTGAACCGTTTTGCGTTAATAACTATCGTTAACTCACATAATTATATCGTTACAGTATTTCATTAGTACGTGTTTAACCCTATGTTTATAAATATAAATTACGTTTGCCTTAAAATGCATTTGTTCGCGTTTTTAAATATACGTGCTAATTCAAACGTTGATAACAACATATTTTGTGTTCTATATGCTATCAGCATCGCATTATCCTTAAAACGAGAAAAAAAGTTCACTCAGAGCAACAAACTAATTAAGAGTTATATTGAATTGCCACATATTCAAAGCCACTCTTTCGAAATTCAATTTAATGCTACTCAGTTGTTGCTTTTTATTCGACATTAACTTGTGTCCGGTGGTTTTGACTGGGGTTGGTTCAAACGCCACCTTTACTGAAATATCAAGATAATATTAATGTAATGTGTAATAAAAACATTGCCCCCATGATATCCATTTAAACGTATTGTTTAGTTCGGCAAAGTTTTATCAGTATTAAAACAAAATAATAAATAAATGGAGTTATAAAGCAGGTGCTTTCGTATTAGATACACCAACCAACGCCGTATTAATTTAATGAATGGAAAATTTAAAAGGATATGGTTACTGAGTTGAACAATGAACACAATTTTCATTCATTATTTAAAGTAGTAAAAATCACATCAGTGATAAAAACTCCACTAATACGACTGTTAAGTGTTTCAAATTGTTTTCTATTGTCTTTGCACAATTTTGAAAGTATTTTTTAACACATTTTCAGTTTAACATTTATGCTGCAGTTTGCTGACATTATTTTAGGATTGTAAGTATCCGCATTCACTTGCATTATCAATGGTTATCGAATTCTTGACTTTAAATTTTTCCGCGAACAGCACATTAGAACATGTCGCTTTCTTTAGCTACGATCATAAAGCAGATACAGATCGTGCTCGGCAGGGCTTTGTTTTAAAACAAAATGCAACTAAGCTGCTCGGCTTAGAATTATCAAACGATGTATGTACAAGACTGCAATTTTCTAAATTTCCAACGGCAATTAATCTTAAGATTTATGTCTAATGTCAACAGTAACCATTACTGATGAAAAATTATACCTACTGCACTCGTATTGGAATTTATATATAT
>JAWQRO010000092.1:0-59370 GCA_033557835.1 Helochares maculicollis | reverse complement strand
CTGGGACAACTACGGATTGTGTATAAACGGGGAACGCCTCAACAACCTTCGCTTCGCCGACGACATAGTCCTGATAGCAAATGACCCCGCCAATCTCCAAATAATGCTAAACGAACTAGCTTTGGTCTGTCGGGAAGTAGGTCTAAAGGTAAACCTCTCTAAGACGAGGGTGATGTTCAACGAATTCACAGATTAAACATACATCACCATTGAGGACACCACCTTAGAAACAGTTGACGAATACATATATCTCGGTCAACTAATAAATATATCAGAATCCCTACTTCCGGAAACCAATAGAAGAATTAAACTTGCATGGAGAGCATTTGGACGAAACTCTATAATCAAATCCAAAATGCCCCTCCACCTAAAGAGCAGAACATTCGACCAATGTATCCTTCCAGTGCTAACTTACGGTTGCGAAACCTGGACCCTTAATGCAACCGTTACAAATAAGTTAGCCACTACCCAAAGATCAATGTTAGGCACTACAAAGAGAGATCGAAAGAGAAACACATGGATTAGAGATAAGACCAAAATAACAGACATAATCCAAAGAGTCAAATCTCTGAAATGGCAATGGGCGGGATACATAGCAAGAAGGACAGACAATAGATGGACAGCAAAAATAATAGAATAGTATCCCAGGGGTATTAAGAGACCCAGAAAACGCCCCAAAGACAGATGGGACCGAGACATCAGAAGACTTGCAGGCGCAACCTGGTTCAGGCTAGCCGGAAACCGCAATAAATGGAAGCTGCTGGAACAAGAATATACACGGCATGTGGTAGGGATAACCACGTAAAAATACACTAAGACATCCCCTCTTCAGAAGAAGTAGAAGCATGCAAACAACACTGTGCAAAAAAATAAATAAAAATAATAACTGAATAATTAATTAAGGAGGCCTCACCTTGAAATACAGGTTGATATGGCTGATAAAGATGATGATGATGGTGATATATTGCATATTCTCAAGAGCACAATCATGCCAAATCATATCTTAGTTAATAAAAGCGCTAATATTAAACAATAATCAGTGTAAGTTCCAACGCTACATCTTTAAAATGTAGGAGCCCTCTACTGGATCTGATGGATTTCAAAAAGATGTTGAACCACATAAATTTGTACTAACTACAGTTACTATAACTGCTCTTGTGAATTGAATTTTTACAAATGAGAACTTTCTTAATTCTAAAGAAACAGCTACATCTTGATAATAATAAAATAATTTAAATTTTCATTTCGTATAAACGTATAATCATATACAGCTACTTCGACCCATATTGCAGGGTGTAGCCTCTTTATTTTTTCTCTGTTTTTATTTTTGTGTGATGGCCTCTGTTTGGTATCTTAGGTCTAACTAGCTCCAGAGGGGACATGTTTTAAATTTTTTCAAAATGAACGTCCAATTCACGGTGAGGCACTTTTTTTATGTAGTTATGTATGTCTCTCTTAGCTTTTTCCAAATGTCACGGCTGCTTGCTATTTTGAACCAAGTTGTCCCTGCGAACTTTCTAATGTCTCGATCCTCTCTGTCATGAGGATGTTTTCCTGGTCGTTTTACGTTTCTGGGGTACCATAGGATTAATTTTGTGGTCCATTTATCATCAGTCCTTCTTGCAAATTAAGTGATTTTATTTTGTAAATGATGTCGGTCACTTTAGTTCTTTCTCTTATCCAGTCACGTTTTTTGTCACGCTTTGTTTTTCGTAACATGCTTCTTTCCATAGTTCTTTGGGTAGCTAGAAGCTTATATGTGATAACTGCATTTCGCATCCAAGTTTCTCAGACATGTTAATATAGGTAAGATGCATTAATCGAAAGCTTTGCTTTTTAGATAAAGAGACATTCTGATTTTGAATATGGTGTAATTCCTCCCAAATGCTCTCCAAGCCAGTTTGCATAATCTGTTTATTTCTGGGAAAAGTGATCCTGAAACGTCGACAGCTTGGCGTAAGTATACATATTGATCAACTTGTTCTAATTTCTTTCCATTAACGTTGTTGTTTATAGCTGTTGTTAATACGTCGAACATCAATTTCGTCTTTAAATGGTATATTTGTATGCCTACTACTAACTAACCGAAGGTGTTCTAAAAGAATACAAAGAAACGAGCAAATGATTTTGACGAGCCGGTCAAATAGTGTTTTATCACCAGTCTGGATGCGCTGGGTTAGCCGCTGCACTCACCAAATAGGGTAATGAAACATATCTCTTAACTTTCTTCATAGATTCATTTATTGCGTCATTAATATTTCGGTTCTGTTTATTCTTCCCCAATGAGAGTTTTTACAATCAGTTTGTTTGTTACAAGTTCAGCTGTTTTAAGTGTAGACAAGAAGGTGATTCTCTGAAATAACAATAAAATGTGTTTGACCTATGACGTAAGAAATTCTATCTGCAGTTCTTAATAAGTACCATTAATTAATATTTTATTTACTAATTATGAGAAATAATTCAAACAATAACTTATCGCTTCAAATTTCCTATATATTTCTTCTTTTTTAGTTTGAGAACTTAATAATGAACGATTATTTATATAAAAGAAAGTGACTGACTGACTAACTGAATTAACTGATTTCCCATCAACGCCCAGCCCAAACCATCGAATCGAAGATAGAGACATTTGTTGGACACATTACCTTTTTAGGGGTTAAAAATAGGAATTGTAACCACTTATATCTCAACGACTAAAATAGTTACAAACATGAAAATCGAGCTTTAAAAATCTTCGTTGAAAGTTTAAAATCCATCATCAATTTTTTTAGAAAAAGTTTTTCAACAAAAGAATAACTGAGAAGCTTAAACGTTATCCCTTAACAAATATCTCAAAAACTTCTGATGCTGTTAATGAGAAACCATTTATGTTTATTAATGCTATACAGCTGGTTATAGCTAAGAAAATTGAGGTTCTTCAAAAAAATTAAGAGAACTCGACTAAAAAAGGATTATGGTTTTAGGGTTTTGTCTTACGACCATTTAATGTAGGGAGCGTGAAAGGCTGATTTTAAAGAAATAACAATATCTTACAAAATAATTCTGCAATAAATGCCAAATTATGGCGCCACGAGATTCACAATCTGCAATTCAAATGTTTGTATCAAAGCAACACGAAAATATAGCATGTTTGCTTGTATTTAAATCGCTTAATACGCATTGAGTTGATTTTTCACCTCTGAAACTCAAAAAAAAGGTGAAAGACTGGTTTTATAGAAATGCAAAAACGTTACAACTTGACATGCAACGAATAAGAAAATTGACTTTGAAATTCTTTTAAAAATTTAAAAATTTAAAGTTGTAAAAAAGTTATTTAACACCTGAAGGGATTAAATGGAGATTTCATATGTGTGTCAGTCCATCATAAAATTTTAAAAAATTAAAAAAGAAAGTGCGCAATTTGCTTTGAAAATAAAGGAATATGAGAATTCAGTTCAAAAAGCATAAAGAATGGAAACTGTTGACGCTACAAATGACAATGGTTTATGGTTTATCTATCAACTCGACTCTCTTGACTTTAATCATGTAAATCTCACAGTTTAAAAAGAATTTTACTTTAGGAAGTTTGTTCGACAAGTCGAAGGGATCTGGCCACCATCTCTGAATACAATTGAATTTAAAATGATTAAATATGCATTGTCACAACTAACAACGAATCTTCAGGCCAGACTATAAAGCGAACAGCTGAAAGATGATGAGACTTGGAGGTAACAACGTCTATTCTGATGTTGAGGAAAATATTTTCAGAGTTAAAGTTTACTAATTTACTAAGAAAAGTAAAGTATTTGTGGGTGAATTATCCTATTATTAACAATTATTGTATTAAAATGAAATGCTAGATGACTTTGAGTAAATCATTTATTATTTTGATTTATAGTGAAACCGAGGCATAGAAGATAATAAATTAGTAATCTTTAAAATGACACCGATTTAAATATCAAAAATATTAATATCAAGAATAATTTGATTGCGATTCAAAGTGTAATTCGAATCATAGCTAACAATAATTTACTGAAAAAAAGTGAGTCAAATTCGAACATATAAGCTAATGGAGCTGCGGGTAATTGCTATTTGGTTAAAAGATGGTTGCAATCAAATTACGCCAGTGAAATAAAGCCATCCACGGATACATGGAAACGCACTACCAAGCGTTAATTTGAATAAATTCCGGAAACAGCTCAAGTTATCCCCTGGCTTCTCGGACGTGCTCGTTTGCCGAACAAAACCGAACCTCGAACGAAGATTGAAGAAATCGCCCAAAGGCCGTCATACAAATAAATTATTTGGCGATTTAGGGGAATCCGAATCCGAGAAAGAAGAGGACCTTCCGGTGTCGGTTATAAAACATGAGGATAGAATCCGTTTCGTGAACGAACCTATTCTGTATTTAGACAGTTCGAGCCAAAAAAGGCAAAAGTACAGTGCGCATAGGCAACTAGATGAACTGGTAAAGGCGCATGCGTCGGCGGCGGCCTACGACGATGCAATGGTAAACAGAATCCGAGCAGTCGAGAAATATCAGTTCGGGTCGAAACGCGTCAGTGTACTTGTGTTCAGTGATTAAAATCTGACATAGCGCCGCACAAAGACTTGTAAAATTGAGTTCTTAGTTAGACAAGTAAACAGACTAGATCCGCCTTTGAAAATGTGTGATCCGAACACCCAGTCGACGCAGAGCATAGCGGACTACTTAGCCCAACTTTTGAAAGACAGAAAACAGTTAGCGGCCTTCCCGAATGTCTTCATTCACGTCGAGAGGCTCTTGGACGAAGGTAAATATTCTTTGGGATCTGTGGTGGCGTTCCGGGCCGTTATTTCACAAAGAAGCCCTCGAGGGAGCCGTCCAGGCCCGTTGTTGTGAACATGTGACAATGTGACGTGATATCTGGCAGACGTATGACCTTTATGAACTCATTCCAGAGCTAATTGTCGATGTAATTTCTCGATGGCGATCCTAGTTTTCGGACTCGCTTTGGGAGCGCCTTTTTGCAACGCGGTCATTTGTTTTCAAAGCTTAACCATCCGGGGTGGCTTATAACTCGTAAGCGCCGGGAAATCCCCCAAACCCCCGTCAAACTTCCACATGTCCAGATTTCGTGATGATCTAGACGGCGGACGGACGGGCGGCATCGGGATCGCGCTGGCCGTGGAGAAGGCGTGGTTTCATGCTTCACGGATACCGGTATGTAGGTAAGCAAGAAATCAAGCAGGCCTCGAGAATGTTTAAATGGTATTTCAAGCCAGTTCTGTTATTGAATTCCGAAGCGGATCGACTCGACTAGGAAACAACCGACTTTATTCGCTTCGGTTCGCCGTTAAATTCGAATGTTTATCCATAAATCCATCTAGGTTAGATTAAATCATCCCTAACCAGCAGAAATCTGCGAAAACGCGAGTAGATGGTCCTTTTGCGTTTGGAATGCGGGGTCACTTAACCTGTTGCGGCAGCGCTTTCTAGATAAGGTGCACTTGTTTGGAATCCCTTTGCCTGGATCTTTTCGTGTTTATTTACTTACCTGCCAGGTCACACACGTCACCGTTTCACTAAAAACCGGTTGCACCCCTCCGCTTACGAGTGAATCAACAATAACCACCTGTAGACTCTTGAATAGGGAAACTCCCCATTGTCGCGTTCTGCGTTAAAACCCCATTAAATATACATTTAAACTGAATTTACTTGTAGATAAGCGATTAGCTTAAATTTGAGCCGAACCCGCATTCAATCATTTTAAACTCACCCTCAATTACAATCATTAATTAAATTCCCCATACTCTATTTAACGATCTCTTCCCCATTGGCTCTTGATATCAACGATAAGAAAGTAATTGGTGTTATCGCACCAATTGGTTTTATTCCCTCGATAAGCCATATTCGGAATTTGATAGTTTATCTCTACAAATCCTGCACTATAACTGTTTTATTTATAAACATGCTACCATATTAATAATGATAATTCTAATCTATTAATAATAGTAACCGATTGTTTTTATTGAGTTTTAGATATTGTTATTGGTGGTATTCTGCGGCTGTTTTGAGTGATATTTATGATTTTCGCTGATATCTCTTTAAATGTTGAATTTAACGACGAAACGCTAAATACAAAATCAAATCTAAGTACAAAAAATTCAACATGGTTGGGATAACAATTGCTCAAAACTAAATGTCTTATAAAATGAAATTTAATTTCACGTTGCTTCAACTAAGTCAAAACAATAATTGTTTAAAATCGATGTCTAGGTAAAAATAGAGGATTTTCAAATTTAAGAAATTATTAATGTGTACATATCCTATGCTACCAATTAATTAATTCGTTTATGTTGATTTGCGCAACATATAAACAATGTCCTAAAATTTTGGTGCACGTGATTGGTTTTCAAATGGAAAGCTTGAAATGAGATATATTTTCGAATCACATTCTGAACAAATGAAATATTACAGAAACTCCCTGAAATTATCGGAAAGTGAATTAATATTGTTTTATAATCAAATTATGGAAGTGTAAAATAAACTTGAAATATTTGTTATGAAAACAATTTCTTCTCTTTTAAGCCTCTTCAAGGAATATTGGCTAGCACCATTACTGGAATGTTGACAATAATCTAGGTTTATATTAGCCCATCGCCTTTAGTTTATAAAGTTCTTACTATCATTTTGATGATACTTGCCCTTAATAATCTATAATTTTTCGCTAATATATCATCAATGGTTGATCGCAGCGAAATGACTTCTAAGACAAAATCAAACCTGACTTAATTTTGAATAAACAATCAAATTCTTCATGCCGCTAGCTATCCAAAACCAATTTTTGTAAAAAATCGGTTAACATTAATTTTTGACTAACCTAACGCTAACAGCGTTGTGTATACGAATAACGACATACTGCAAATAATAATTCTCTCTAACAAATCGTAGCTATTACGATTTGAAAAATAAATAAAATTTTGAAGCCGTTCATTAAAATAACTTTCCATTTTATACATGATAGATTTTAAAAACATTTTATAAAGATTGACCTATTAGAATTGTAACTAAATAAAATTGAGCTCGATGCTTATCTATGATTTTCCACTTACTCAGAAACGAACAGTGCACTTTGCAATTTTGTCTGTATAGTTTTGAATTTTAGAATTAGATGACGAGTTGGTAAATAAAAGCTCGCAGTTTAAAATCCTTCTAGTATCGTGAAAATCAAAAAGATGTCGATTGCGACTGCCTACTTCGACTGAAATATTGCTACTAAATCCAAATTAATATAATTTCCGAAACCTCAGTAAAATGTTTTGATTTTGAACAGATGGTGCATTTAATTTGTTGATAATTAGAGTTTATATATCGTTAGATATTTGCTGGTTAATTGTGTTTATAATATTGAACAAATCCGATGAGTATAGATGAGAAAATTGATGTCTTCCAACTGGATCATACTTAATAACTTGCTATAAAGTCAAGGAAAGGCCGGTACTAAAGTACGACCGTCAGTATCAAACGCAGGAGCAAAAGCTAGACGAAGAACAAAGATGAGGGTTCATCGATGAAAGCAAGAGCAAAATAGAGAACAGCAGCCCGAAACTCGTCAACTCCTTTCGTGGGTTGGCCTTAATTCCTACATAATGTGGGCGCAATTACACTGTTCAATGGTTTCCGTGGCAGAGTAACAGCGGGTGCGCCGATTGTGTAATTATACCTATATACGATAAATTCAATACTCACATATACATGCCAGTGGATATTTTTGCAGTATTTTCCCTTAATGTTCTCAGTTTCCATTTGAATACATTTGTTTAGAAACAAATTTTTATGTAAAAAAATAGTAAATATTTAGAATTAGGGAAGGGAGCCAAAGCGACCGAAAGAAAATTGATTATGTTAGGAATTAAAGTCCTAGCAAAAACAGACCGAGTGAACAAGCACAGCTTCATAGAATTTGATGAGGCACGCTCTCGAAATAACCTCCCGAAGTCAAAGCTAAGAATAATTTCTGTTTAACGAGTGAATTCTACATACGTCCTGCAAATTCTGCGCGCGTTATACTTAAATAATCCGCCTATGCCGGAATTCAAAATACAAACATGCCCTCAAAAAAACAAGCGGCAACAAACAGCGCTGATGAAGAAGAGATTAATCCAAAACCTAGCCATCTGAATTCAACGCGCTTGAAAGAAAAGGCAACCGAATTTCGAAGGTTCTTTTATAAAAACCGTTTTATACACCGGTAATTCTTTTAAAATTGGCCGCGTGGGAGATGCACTCTTTTTTTAGAGTTTCTAATTTTCATATATTTTTTCAAAGGTAATAACTATAATTCAGGGGAATTGAAAGACTATTATGAAAGGTGCCTTTGGCAATTTTTCAAATCCGGCTGGAGGTACACATCGCGGATATGTTTAATTGTCACTTTGGCAGAATTTATAAGCGTTAACTATCCTAAGGTACATGACAGATGGTCTATGTGTGCAATAACTCAGCCGATTCATATTTTTAATGCGCTTTTAGACAAAACGCTGCCAAGTGTTTCTTACTGTGCTTCCTGGTGCAATAAACAACAGTTTAATTAAAACCATTGAAATGATCTCAATTCCTGAATCGATTTTTTAAGTTTAGTTATACAAAAAAGCCCAAAACTTTTTCATTTACAATGTTTTATTCACAATAGCTTATGTCTACTTTTTTCTACTTTTGTTATTCATCCACATGGTTTTCAATAGGAAATCGAAACGTTTACAAACATTAAAAACGTTTAGATATTTTTATGCTTTAATTTTTTTTGCAATTGATGACGTGTATCATTTGATCCATTAACTATACTGCGGAATGTTTTCATTGATGGCAAATAAATCAGTTGTGGTATGGAATAATTAAGCCTGCTGTTTTTATATATAAAAGAAACCTTGTCGCTCTTAATTAGCGATAGATAAGGCTTCGTCTGCGGAACTAAGCGAAGCGAGGCAAAGTGGAATGTTTCTGAATGTTAGAAACTTAAACTGACGCTTTTATTAAGACGTTATACATTTTTCTTAATATTTTCATGGGGTACTTTTAAACCATAGATTTTCTGGATGTATAAATGGCAACGGAACGATTGTAATTGCCTGATGAAGTGAGCTTTTTGTTTCTAACTTAATTTTCTATATAGAAGTTAGTTACTTGTAAAACAAGTTTGTTTGAATGTAGGAATTTTGTGTGAAAGGTGCTAACTACTAGAAGTATAGCTTATTCTAGACGTTGGAAGCTTAGATTGTCGCTTTAAAGAAATATATTTTTGTATAATCTGTAACCTCAAGATTTCCGTAAACTAAAATGAAATCTCAAATATTAACTTGCATAAGACTCCATGATCAAAAGAGTAAAAAATTAAAAAATTGTCTTTGAGAAAAGAATTTTTGAATAAAATATAGGGCACTCTAATACATGCAAAATTGTATGACGGCAAAAATTTTAATACTTTATTTATATTCATAAACAATTATAAAGAAAATATATTAAATAGTATTTAATAATTTTCGTAATCGCACCATGACAAACGAAAGCCATGTCGAATGGCAAAGCAGTTAAAAATCGTTGATAAATAAACAGTTTCTGTTCCGCAATGAAAATGTTTCAACATATGAAATAGTAGTTTCCTATCATCATGCCTCATACGTTAGTGGGACAAACGAGGTTGGAGAAAAGGCGAGATAGAGCGATAGAAAGATGCGAAACGAAGAAGTAACAGCAGAGGTTGGATATCTGTAAACAGCTTATATTGAGTCTGGTGAGTTTATAAAAAGATCTGGAAAGATGTGCGAGTTGTTGGTCGGTTCAAAGAACCGACTAACCCCTGAAATATTTCGGTCCCCTGGAGCGGAAGGTAGAGAAAAAACGTTCGAGAAGGCATTTTCGAAGTCAACCTTTTATACCTAAATACCATTTGAGTTTTAACACGTGGCGAACACGTTTAGATAATCTGGATTTTTCTAAAGCGATCTGATCTGAATTTTGGCGAAATTAGAGAGGCACAACGAGCAAAGTAAACAGAAGAAGACCCGCCTCTCATCACCGATCGGTAGCCAATCGGTAAAATAAAACCCGTTACGTAAGCGTCGATCTTGCCACTTAAATTAAATCCATACCTATATTTACACTTCGATTACGAATACCTAAATGGTGCGCTTTCAATTGGGTCGGTACATCTGTTGTTTGTTTGCTTACTCACCAACACTCCGCTCGCTCGAACACTCAATAAAAATATCTCTGCTACTGTTTGTAGTTCGAAGAGAAAAAGACCTCGCACAGAAAAGCTTCTGTGCTCTAAGTAATGTTAAAGCCTGTTGTTTTATATAAACCGTCAGAAAAATTCTTAAAGTACATCTTGTATTTCTCCAACTTGAAACTATTAATAAAATCGAGCCGGAGAAACATTTTTTCAGTTGCCACTCTGCCCGGTATTTGCCCAAAACGCACAATCTTATCTCGTTGGAATATGAATTTAACTAGCTTTTAATGACATTTCACTCCGTCTGGCTAATGTCGTTTCGAATATGGTAATTTAGCTAATTTTTGGCTCCCCCCTCGAAACTTTATTAATCATCAAATTAGGCAAGGATTATTGAAAAAATTAACTCATTTATTTCTCGTTATGATTTACTTTAATGGATTCTGTGCGGAGGAGTTTGGTTTAAAAAAGACACCTTCCGTATGTAAATTACTATCATTACCTGCCGAATTAGTTTCCAGCGCACCACAAATTTACAATCGGCGGACATGCAAACGTCTAATTCCGACTTATCAACGCTCTTGAAATTGCAGTTACACACGGCGATTTAAATTTAAATGCCAGGCGGGAGGCGTTTTCCTAAGAAAAAAAATAACGACAGTCGGGTTCAGTTCGTTCCGTGTGATTTAAAATTGGGTTAATCATCGCGACAATCATTAAGTCTCCAGCTGAAAAATCGTCGCTTAAGTGACACTTTTGATGTTTTCTCGAATACTTCCAAGTGTCAGGCTTTATTAACTTTGCTTTTTCTAAATGCGCTAACGTACTTACCTGCCACTCACGAACGATTCGGTATACATAATTTATATAATTATATAATTAAAACCTAAATATGTCGCAAAAATCAGAATTTAATGTAACATTTTACACGTGTACACACTTCAATCAAATACTATGAATATTTTGTAATTACCTCCAAGTTTTTAATTTAATAACAAAAACAAATCTGTACACAACAAAAAATAGTACATCTTGAAAATTATAAATCATGTAAGTACATATTAGCTCGCAAACTAATGCTTAAAATCACAATGCTCAAGTCTCTTGGTTGCAACAAAGAACATATTTAGATAAAATAATGAACATATTTACCAAGGGAATGCAAATGTTATGCTAGGATAAAAGAACTTACTCATAATTTTGTACAAGGATTAAACATTAAAGAACACTTATAAATGTATTTTAACCATTTGATTTTAATTCAAATCAACTACCATTACTTTCATTAATATTCAAAATTGTCTTTTACACTACTCTCTTAAAATATGGGATAACCGATATCTTTAAGAAACACTATAATGTTGGTTCTCGAGGAGAATGTTATTGTTAAAATACACACACACACACACACACAGATATATTCACACATATTTTCTGAAAATATAAAATTTCTATTTGATTCATCGTACATGGGCTTTTTGATGCTGCTGTTGTACAGTATATATCTAAAGAAAGTTTCTTCTGTAAATACATGGGTTAGATATTGGTATCTTTTCTGATTTTCTTCCTTATAATTCGAAAATGTGCAGTTTTTTAAACCGAAATTCTATGGATTTTTTTTGCCAGACTCACGGATTAACCCTTTAAAAATTGTGACTCCAGAAATTGCTTTTAACTCTAACGAATACAATTATTTCTTATTTATTACTTATTTCTTAGACTACAGAGCGTTTATGAAGTTGAGCTTGTTTGGGAATCAAAGAAGTTGTCTTTAAAAGTTTTTTGCATAAATCTAAAAAAACTGCAGGTTTTCAAAAATGTACTAATGTACGAAAATTAAGACGAATAAATATCTTCCCTTAATGCAACTTTTTTATTGCTTAGCCGCTTTTTCTCTGTTTTGTATTTACCCCTGCAATTTTTATGAATTTTTAGATTGAAATTTTTTTGCATCTAAAATTCAGGATTTTTGTTGATCATTTAACTGCAATCAGGAATTAATGTCTTGATTTATACTTGAAGTTAATTTTGGACATTCCATCATTTATTTTTTGCCGCAATTTTTCGTATTTCGGTGAGGTCTACTTTAACATTTTTATACGTTGTTTGGTTTTAAAATACACTAATAGTCAATTGTTAGGAATTTTGAGGTAAATCAATTCTCTTGAGGATTTGATTTTATAGTTAGAGGTTCTGCGTTCTGTTAAGATTTCTTCTTCATTTAGTAGTATTGCTTATCGTCAAGATGGTTCTGAGTGTAAAAATGATTTATTGTATAATCAATAGAAGTGGGCTTTGCATTATAAAACTCACGTAGATAAAACTTGCATATTGTAAAGACACAATTTGCATAAAGAACTGCACGAAAAACTTCTACGTAAGTTTCTACGCCTATTAATTTTTAAGCAATACCATTTAGTTCTCGTGAACTAACTTATTCAAGAGATTCTGGAGAATTCCAATATATTTGCTCGTTTCTTGAAGTATTATTCTATTTTTCGTATTTAATAGGTACTACTGTCTAATGTAAGGTTTCGCAACAACTGAGTATAGAGTACAAGAAAGCAAAACTATTTATCTCAGAAGCGGATATCAGAATTCCAATGCAAAATAGTCACGAAAATTGTGCTGGAATGAGAGTCGTATTCATGATTTCCAGCAGCAATTAGATTTTATAAGAAGCAGCGGTCGATCAAACGAAGCTAATGCAAATCAAACATTGCCTATCGAATTCGTGATTTACTAAAAAGCACAAACTGTGCTAAACACTATAAATCACGTGTATCTGAAGGAGAAAACTATCCATCACTTCTTGATCTGCACAATACGTTTTAGTGGAAAATAAATAAAAACAGATAAATAACTTATGACAAAACAACTCATATATACGACATAAAATTCTAAGGCACCGAACTGAACCAAACCCACGTAATAACCACAAATAATTAGTTCTGCCATAACCGGAAAACTAGAGGGAAGAAAGGACATTCTGAAAAGTCATGAGTAGGCGAGCTTGATTTCAGGTAAACATCTTTATATGTATCTGCACACTTGCGTATAACAAACAATTTATGGTAATCTGCGACTTGGCAATTCGTAATTGTTACGTTTTTTTTATAAACAATCAGATTTATCCAATTTATTTCTCGCTTTGGCTTATAGTAATAGCGGGAAATGCCGGATATAATTTGCCCCATAATAATAGTGGCAAACGATAACATTTATTATTATAGAAGTAAATTAAATCAAAACTACAAATTTGACTACTAATGATAATATCGAGTCATATTAAGGTTGTTTTAGATTGTTAAATAAATTTGCTTATATACTAATTGGTAGAATTCATTGCCTATGAAGATTTATTTCTCCAATATAAGTGAGTTTAAATATGTTGGAGCCATTGTCATATATTGTTTCTAGCATAGCTTCTTGAAGTGATTAAAAATATTATCCAGTATTTGAAAACCAATATTAAAAGTGTGTTTGCCGCTTTTATTAATGCATTAGTACCGTTGGGGCTTTGTAATAAGTGTTTTCTTTTGTTTGGTTGACTATCTCTGGATGAACTTTCTAATTTCGTAGGTGTTTTATAAACTAATTGATGAAGTCCTTTAAATTTTCATCTGGAAGTGCGTTTGAGAGACAAAACTTTGTTATTTATTATTTTCTGCAAGAAACGGTTTGATAATACTTGAAACTCGTTTTATACAATTTTCTGTTGCCTCATAATCTGTCCATTTACGGCACATTTTATTTTTTCCTGAAAATTGATGTTTATATAAGATTCATCTTCACAATTATTTTAAACACATATTGTTATTGTTAATTATTCGGTTGCATTGAAGTCTTCACTATCGGCTTTTCATTTGTTGCACTTGAAGCTGGGCAATCGCAACACTTGGAAACTCTTTTCCTTCATGGTACAATATTTATTTTCTCTTGAAATAAAGCACTTGATTCTGCACAGCAAACAAAAAAAATATCAACACATTTATTTATATGTGATAATTTGCAAGTTTAAGTTAAACCATAAGTTCCCCCGTAAACAACTCCTTTGAAAATGTTCATTAGTTGTTGTAAATACAGGACTACGAGAGCAGTTTGTTTTTTAATTTAGAGTTTTTTTTTGCAAGTTCTCCAGCCTAATATGTATTTTTTATATTTACGTTTATAATTTGTTTGATCTGTATTTCCTCTGTTCAACTTAGAAAACCCATTTTATTTAAGCTCCGGACCAATTTTCGTAAACAACGATATAATGATTTTAGTTTAAATGAATTAAAATGGATTTCTCTTATTAACGTGAAAACTCAGCAAGGTGATGACACGGAAAATGCAAATTTGACCGGAAACACGTGGTTGGCTATAGACAGCTGTTTCTATCGGAGAGCTTGAAATTTCACTGTAAATAATCAACAATTCAGTTCTTATAGCTATAGATATGCTGCAATAACTTTAGCTTCTGGATGTTAGAAGTTTTGGTTCACTCTTTTAGATTTTTATTTCATTAAAAGGGTCGAATTTTGGTATTTACTAGCAATTTTAGATCTTGATTCGGGATTACGTTGTACGAAAAAACTATTTTTTGACAACACCCTAATCAAATTTAGTCAGGTTTAGGTGGTGTATCACATTAATGTATTCACATGTTGTTATCATTCTAAGGACATTTTGAATTTAAAATTTTATTACTTTCTGGGCCACCATTAGTCTATGCAGAAGATGCATATTATGACGGTTAACATAGTTAAAATCCATACACATAGACATGTTTGGATAAATTATTACAAGTAACTCATATTTTAAAAAACAATAACAACTATGTTTCTTTAAAAAAAACCTACATATCTATATTTTAATTTTTATTATAAATAAATATCTACACATTATTACTAATATATTAACACCGCAAACTGCGACTATTTTATAATTGTTAGTGATGCTTTCAACCAGTTTTCCTTCTATTTATGTTAATTATTTGAATGATCATAATATTATTCATCAAAAGTTTATACTGAAGTAACTTCAAAATTTATCTTTTTCAGCTTTTATTAATAATCTACATGATGGCTGGAATTATTAAAACATTATAACAACTTACTTTCAAACAGACAACTCGTAGCACATTCATCTTCAATTTATTCTTTATTTTTAATGACAGATATTTCTAGTATTGGTTTTATTTATTTTATGTAGTAAGTTTGACTTATGAATAAGTCTTGCAGCAGTGGAATAAACATCTCCAAATTAAACCGCCAAGGAAGTATTTACCACCTTGTATCAAACTCTGTCATATTTATATTCTTGCAAAGGTTTTCTGATAAATGACTCCCAAACGTATTTACTAACTTGTTCATAAAGTTTTCGGCTTTATAAGAAAAGGCGTTGCTACTGGCCTAAATTTTTTTGCTATGTTGGTACACTCTTCATATGAACGTATGTGAAGTTTTATTTAAATCTGTCAATTCATTCTTTGTTTAAAGGGCATTTAGTGTCGGCGTGTCACAGAATTTTTGTTAAAAAGAATCGTGTAGTGACTGAATTTTTATTTTTGGAAGGCTTAAAAGTAAAGGAAATCTACGAACAAATGTTGAAAGTGTGTTAGGGCTCTTTTCTTTCAATTAGTACAGTAAAAAGATGGGTTGCTGAACTTAAACGTGGTCTAGAAGCCTTGAAGATATTGTAGAAAAATACAGGATATCGTATTGGAAAATCGTCGAGTGACTAAGAGATGTAGTAGAAGCCCTAAGTGTCTCAGTAGTCAGTGTATGCAATATTTTGACTAAAGTATTGGGTTTCAAAACGCTGTGTGCACAATGGGTGCCGTATTCGCTAACAATGGAACGAAAACGCATTCGAATGCGACTTTCTCAGCAACATTTAGAGCGTTTTCGAAAGAATATATTAGATTTTGTGCATCGATTCATCACTAGATGGGTCTATCAGTATGATTCTGAATCAAAACAAGACGTTAAAGAGTGGTGTGAACCTAGTTCTTCGGCTCTGAGACGAGTTCGCGTTCAGAAATCGGCGAAAAAAGTGTTAGTGTCAGTTTTTTTGGGATGCGAAAGGAATTTTATTTCTGGGGTACATGCAAACTAGTAAAAAATAAATTCTGAATATTCTTGTAACCTTTTACACGGGGCAAAGGAAAAAAATCTTGAAAAAAGACCCGATTCGTAGAAGAAAAAAATTGTTTTTCATCAAGACAATGAACCATGTTGCAAGAGCATTTTGGCAATAACAAATCCATGAAAGTTCGAATTGTTGGAGCGTCCACCGTATTCACAAGCATCTTCCATCTGTTTGCAGAGCTTAAAACATTTATGCGTGGATCCCAGATTCTCACTTTAGAGATGAAATTCATAAATTGGAATCTCGCCGGAACAAGTGTATTGATGAATAATAAAGTGTTTTTCTTATCGAACCTTAAAGCTAATTGGACAACCTAGTATAGTTATTATTGATTTTATAGATTTTGGCTTTGGAGTGTCTCTTGTATGCAAACTGTAGTAGTTAGTAGGCTTGTTGTGACCGCAAGTAAATTATAGGCCAAATCAAAGACCGAACGAGCAGGAATTTAAAGTGCGGTTGATGTCATTGCATAATCAGACATAAATTAGCAACGCGAGCGCGGCACAACCTTCTTTAATTATTACGAGGTGCAAAGAGCTGTGGAACTGCTGGCCTGAGTGTGCTCAGGTGGTTCGCATTACCACCAACTATTATTTAAATATTCATAAAAGAGCTGTGCTGGCGCTGCTCTATTCTCTTCTGCGTCTGTTTGCTTTGCTAACTAAGCCATTAACATACTTCTACTGAATTAATAAATTAAATAAAGGTAACAGAAGTTTTCTTCTTTGTTTTTATTTACCAGGCGAAATAAAAACTGCTGAAATTAAAAAACAACACACGCATAATGTCCGTATAAAATGTAATAATGTATGTAACACAGTTTTCACTTGTCGCGATTTAATATTCTTTTATTTTGCTTCAAAGTTCAGGGAGTTAAGAATTTATTATGACATTTGTTAGCGAATGTAAATGAAACGAGAGGAAAAAGGAGAGGTGATGCAACGAGTGGTAAGCAGCGAGAGTGTTAAATAAATGAACGTTTTTGCCATATGTGCCACATGGCAAGTGGACACCTCTGGGCTTGCGTAACGTCACTAAAAATTCTCGTAAATTTTATTTACATCGCGTTCTATCGGGAACGTACGCAAACTACATAAAGGTTAATAATATACAAGTCGAGTCATTTATCCTTCACTTTACATCCAAGAGCCTATGGCTAATCTGGACCATTATTGAACAAATTGAAAAGCTATGTCCTCGTTCGCCCTTTTTCTGAATTTTTTTCGGGTAATCAGGAAAAGGCAGGAAAAATTGACTCGCGAATGCGTATTTTTTGGATTGGTATATGAGAAGTCGATAGAAATGGGAAGGTCCGGCAAGGATGAAGTAATTTAATGATCGGGCTTAGCCAGCACAAACAATTTGCAATGACATAGACTCTAAAACAAGTTGATATTTATTGCGATGGCAATCCTTCCATGTCAGTCGTCGTTTTACGTCGTTTTGGGTCGTACCGTGTCGTGCCGCTTGGAGTCACTCGGAGGTCTTCGGTTGATACCATGACATCACCTTTTGAAATAATGGTCAACTTGGTTATATATGAGATGATGTCTTTTACATGCGTGCTAATTCTTATATTCAACAAAAACACAAACGTACATTGAGAGCTATCTAAAAGTGTTGATGAAGAGCGGGGGGAATGAGGGAGAAAGAGAGAGAAGTTCAGATAAATATTGTGTATGCACTTACAATTAAGTTTGGATTTTTATGTTACATGAATCATAGGTATTGTGTTTTAGATTGTTAGTAATCATTGCAAAGGACACCGATTTTCCATTTTGCTATCGATATGTCTTCTCTTTTTTATTTTTTAGCCGCCATTTTCTGCCAATGGTTTACAATTACCTGCGCAAATTCAGTTGCGATAATCTTTTCCTTATAGACAATAGGTGATATTTTACATTTTTTGTTGGCATATATTTCTTAAATTTTTATGAGGCAGGATCCTAATCCCATTTAGCCACGTTCTTGCCAAGATATAAGCTACATTTTTCTCGAGAAAATAATAGCCATTGTGCCTCAATTCTGCATCGGATTTTTAGATTCTTTCAGATATTTAATTTAATGGTAGAGCTCAAAAATAGGACAACAAATAACTTGGCTTTTTAATGATTGAGAGCAAATGTCAACCGTACTAGTAATGTCTTCTTTGTTAACACTTCCTGGTAAACTTGACTAATATTAGAAATCTAATCCATCTAACATCTAAAAACAAATTGAAGATTTAACACTTAAAACACTTAGTTTAGGATAAGACACAAGAAACACTATGACCAAATGACTTCTGAACCAAAATTAACGATATAGAATTAAAATCGGTGAAATAACATCAAAATCAGAGATTGAGGATTCCGCATTAACGATTCAAGATCAAAATCGGTGAGTCAGGACCAACATTTGTGATTGAGGATTAAAAATTAGCGATTCAGAACAAATCGGTGAATCAGGATTAAAATGAGCATATTTAGGATCAAAATTAGAGGACTCAAGGTCAAAATTGGTAATTTAGGATCAAAATCAACGGCTGACAAGCTTAATATTAAAAACTTATGACAAATCGCCTAGAAATCTAAGAACAATAAATGAAAAATGAAATATTCAGATTGAAGCTTTAAAAATATCAGGACTTCAAGATTATAACACTCCAAGAGTACATTCAAGATTGCAAGTTCAATAATTTAATACTTACCAAGAATCCAGGTCCAAGTAGGATTTTTTGATATTATAATGGGGTCAAATTTAGTTACTTAAACTATTGAGTCATAATATAAAAATACCATGGGTTTAGGATTACTTAAAAGTTCTAGGATATATGTAGGGATTATAAGATGAAAATTCCATCATTCCAGATAAATAAGTATGAAGCAATATAAATGATGGAAAAAATGTGGTATTTAAAGCATCTAGGTAGGAATTTTTAGTTTATACATTAAAAACTCTTGAAAAAAGCATCAAAACATAGCATTCAAATACGCAGGCTTTAATAATCAAGATATCCTAAATTTAAAGCACGTGTTAATTACAAATACTTTTGTAAATCTTTGGTTTTTAAGTTCTTAAACTTGAATATTTTTTATTATAAGCTAGAAATTTTATAATTTAAGATTTTAACCGGAGCTTATGATTTTTGATTCTTTATTCTTGGAATTTATGACTTAAATTAACAAGTTTCAGTTTCGTCATCTTAGGTGTTTGATTCTGATGCGTTTATTTTGTTCCTCAATCGTATATTTTAATTCTAAACAGTTTAATTTAACCCTAAATCCTAGATTTTATACCTAAATCATTCATTTCAATCCTAGAACGATGGTAGTAGTTCGAAATGTTTTGATTAATTATTTGTATTATTTCTTTTTCATTTTAATCTTGGATTTTTGAATGCTGTGAATGACTAAGTCTGAATTTTTAAGTCTTCAGTATTGAAATCATAAGCTTTTGACACTTAGTCGATTTTGTCCCTGAATTGGTGAGTTTGATCTCGAATCTTCGATTTTTGTTCTTGTAATCTTTTTTTCAATCCCGAATCCATGATTATTTGATCATATTTTAAATGTTTTATTTTTTATATTAATGTGGCGTTTACTTAATGCTTTGTATAAAATAACAGGAAGACATTAGATTTTGATATGATTTTTAAAAGTCTTGACTTTTTCGTATTATAATTTTTGTTTTGCTCGTTATTTTAATTATTACAATATTTGGCTTTCTTTACATTTGTTTATTAACAAATGCTGTAACCTAATCTAATGTGCGCTGAGATTATGTCTATGTCTATGTAAATTTACGCAATAGCTCTCATTTATGATAGAAATGACTTTATTTAATAGAAAGTGTCATCGTTTTACTTATACATTTCAAAATCTCCGATTCTATATTCTGAAATTCACACCATTTAGGTTTCAAATGCATAATTTCAGGAGTTTTAAATATTAATTGTATTTAAAGCTATTAAACACAATATGCTAGACTATTGTTTAGGGGTTTTCGTTTGAAACGAAACAGTTCCTTCATATACCAAGTTGTATTTTGGTTGTACTAATATCAGGTTATCCCAGGGGCCATTCATATCGGCCATAATATATGAATTTCCGTTCTTATAACATCAAGGTTGATAGTTATCGTTTTGATGTGATCATTCATTTCGAATGGTGTGTAGCTCCATCAGGAATATCAAAAGGGAATCGGGTCTTCTCGGTTTATACGAGCAGAGCGTAGTGATTCCTGATTTGCCTTGCGGTAGAATGATATATCTGGAAGGAAGTGACTTCCGTTGACTAATCTCGATTTTTGTCTCACCAATATTCTTTTTAAAAACACCGAATTTATCACCTAAAAAACCTCGAAACCTTTCGAAGAATGCCTATTAATTAATAGTTGTTTACGCTTGGGATGACTAACAAATTATGTAAATATCCAAAATTTGCATTGAAGTGATTCAAGATCGTTTCTTGCGCTTTTTTGCTGTGCAATTTTTTTCCTTTTATGGTTTTTTTAGTAGTTTATTAGTTTATCTCGGGGTTTGGAGGCGTATTTCGAGCTTCGACTCGCAAGTCGTTGTTTAAAGCAGCAGAAGTTGAAATCGAACAACGGAACTACGAGAACCCCAAAATATTTCGCTTTCCGCAAATTTGCCTTCGTATTTATAATTTTAACAACTTTTGGCAGGGCTCCCAGCAACAAATTTTCATTTTTGACATCAATCAAACCGTACTGCACATGTAGGTGTTTATTGCCAAGGCAGGTTTCTCCCCCAATTTATATTCGGATTCCTTCACTCCGAAGCTCACGTTAAAAATATGTTTTTACAAACATGTTCTTCATTAAATACTTTCATTTAATGAATTTATTTAAACGTTTTATTTAATTATATTAAATGAAATGTTGTTTAATTGATTTTAGTTAAATATGTTTGGGTAAAATGTTTTTATTTCTGCGTTCTTATTTTAAATACTAAAGGTTAGATACAAATGAAAAAAGGAATTAATGGCGTTTTCTGTTTCAGGTAATAAACCGATTTAGTGCGCTCAAGCAGCAAAGGCGACTAATTTTAGCAGTAAGTAAAATAATTAGTAATTCATCTCATCGAGTTCCGGCTGTAAAAGCAGCTCCCTTGGGCCAAAGTGAAGCAGAGCTGATCAGAGCAAAGCAGATTGAATGCACCTGCGTTTATTGTGGGAGTAAATCAAATTTCTGCGCACCTACGGCATCGCATGCCAACATTTTACGCTCAGGAAAATTGTCATTTTCACGCTGGAAGTATTTTGAGCGCACGAAAATACTTGAATCAAACGTACTTTCCTTCATTTATTTAACGAGGCACAGCGATTTATTAAACCGCAATTAAAACTTAGACCACAGTTTCCTCTTTCAATCTCATTTTTTTAGTTTGCTCAAACATCTATAAGTTGTACTTCTGCACGCGCATTAAAAAAATCATTCTGGGCTGCAGTGTTAAGTAGAAACACTCCAGATTTTGTTACATTAAATTAGGTTTCAATTTTAATTTAACGATATTCTACATGGGTTAGGTCAGGGTATTTTTTTAGCATCGTTTTGTAGTGGAGAGGAGAATGAGTGTTGTCGCTTCGACCAGGCTTCTACAAAGAATTGTTATTTTTGCCAACAAAATAAACATTTTTTAATGACGAACGCGGACGGTTGTTGACTTGAGAGAGCGCGCATACTTGGGTAGTCATCTAATGGCTCAATTCTTGCCAAATCGCCGAGGAAAATAATTTTCTCATTTAGATGGTTCTTAAAGCGAGCATTTGGATTTAAACTATTACTTGCAAGTTGCAAGAGTTTTTTAGTAAACGCATCCTGCTTGAATTGCGCGTAAAGTATTTTTAAATCGACCGAAGAGGCACATGAGGCTAAGAACGTTCATTGCACTCTCACGGCATCGACGTATTTTAAAAATAAAAGAAAATGTGTGAGAGTACGTTTAGGAAATGTCGAGAGAGTCAGAAGGGGAATGTATTCTAATATATTCTAATCTACTTTCAATAAAACCGCCGTGTATTTATTTCATGATTTTAGCTTGTCTTAAACATTTTATCACTTAACTTTAAACATTTTTACCATCAAGATTTGTTGCTATGGTTTATCTACTGAGCTTTGCAATATTTTATTTTCTTGGTTAATTCATAATATTGCCGTAAGATTTTTTAGAATTAATTTTTAAAATTTTCGCTCAGGTTCTGTTTTAGATTTTATACGTATAGCAATTCTAACGCTTTTATCTTTTTGTACTAGGAAATGTTAAGTAGATTTAGATTTTTGGATTTCACTGTACCCATTAGATTATCCGAACTTTATTTCAACTGGCATTTTATCAATACCTTTAACAGTATTGCAAGTTTTAAGGTTTATATGGTCAACTCCTATAATTTCTCGGTGTTTTCCTGTTCATGATAAATGTTTCGTGTACATGATAACTTTTTCGTGCTTTTATTTATAATTTATTACTAATCTTTTTTCTATCATTTGTGTGGTCATTGAGATTATTCTCAGAAATTTCATGATTACTCATCAGAACTTTTAGAATTTTATTTACTTCATTACCAGTTTTCTGAAAATTAATGTCTATTTACATAAAACAATACCTGACTTCTTATAATATACTTAAAAGAATTTATTTTTAATCATATTCCATCTGGAATCCTCGACTCTGTAGTCTCATTTTGTAATATAATTAATATTTTAAAAGATTCCTTTTATATTCCTACATTTTGACGATGATATATGCAAGTTTAATTCTAATTTCTTATACCTAAATTCTTACTGTTGATTTTGCAATGCCATATTTGTAGCCCGGTTGGCTTTGTAACATTAATTGTTAATATTTTGTCTTAAATGTCATCTTGAATAATATTTTATCCTGGGCTTTATTTTGCTTTACTTTTTTTTATCTAAATACTTTGAGCAGCAGGTATATTCTGAATATTTTAGTCCAACATATTGTCAGCCGTTTTTTCTTCTCTTTGATTCCCCGATTTTGTTTCGTCAACGAGAATTTTTAATCATATTTGAAGTTAAAAAACCTGAAACTATCATTTCAACTCTAAAAGTTTGGATTTTAAATACCAAAATTATGGCTTCCTTGAGCTACCTATTTTTGTTTCAGTAATCTTAACTCCATTTTAATGCTTTGGTTATCGTCTTATAACCTTGATTCTTGATTTTATAGTTTTAGACTAAAGACAATATCTAGCTTTTTATTCTTAAACCATGAGTGTCATGCTGAACGACTGAATTTTTTTATCTTGATACTTTGAGGATTTAGTTTGGAGTCCAGGTTTTTAATATCGAAACCTTGCAATATCTTAATACTTTAATTGATTAGCTCTAAAGTCTTGGTGATATTCATCTTAGTTCGGAAACTGAGGATAAATAATGGCAAATAGGCGCTATAAACATACCCCGTTTAATTGCTTATTCTAGTCTAACATTAAATTTGATGTCTCAATTGGCTGAATATAGTATATTTCATTTTACAGTCATGTTTGTATATTTTTCATCTTGCATTTTTAATTTGCATCCTATAATTTTATTTTTGCTGTCTTGAAAGCTTTAAGATTCTGTAAATCTTGTATATTCTTTAGCATTTCAAAGTTTCTTCATACTTATAATTTTGGTGTAAGATCTTTAGATGTTTTTATTTTGAAAGCTCTATCGTGAAAGCCGTAGTTTTGATTTATAAATTGGACGAATGTGATCACAATATAATGGCTATTTTATTGGTAATCTTCTCTTAGAGTTTTCAAACCTGAATTTAATGTTTATTCTTAGATGTTTGAATAATTTTATTCTGAAGCTATGACTTTTTCATTCTTAACTGCCACATATTTTATCTTAAATCTTTCAAATTGTTAATTTCGTATTATTGAAATCATAAAAATTTATTAATTCTGAGACCTTAATATGTCAATACTTTTATAAATATTATATACGTGCTATGTGCGGGCATGTTGGAGGTACTTCAGATAATAATGAACAAATTTGTGGACTAAAATCTCTCTTCCGATGAACTGTACTTATAATTTCAGTATTATAATTTCAAGAGCGAGTATGCAAATTTAAGGAAGACAGACTTCTATATAAATCCAAATTTCGTAACTGCGTATTTTTAATAGTTTTTAAGCTACGTTCAAAATTCAGTTGCTGTATTTAAGTCAGTAAATTGTTAAGTATAGTATTTAGACACGCTTTAGAATATGCAACTAAGATGACTACAACGAGTTTGTTATAAACGGGCAAAATTGCACAACGTTATTTATAAATCTGATACTATTTAATGACCTAGTGAGTTTCCTCCAAACGAATTTTACCACACAGAAACCGAGTCTTGAGCAACATCCTCTTCTTCTAGGTTAACGCGGTTTAATTGGCAACAATGCAGCGCCAATGCTACGGAATATAACACCACTAAATTGGAATGAAAACAAACAATCGGCGGAATTGTTTGGGAAAAAATGAGTGGAACCATTTTGTCGGGCGCCCTAAAAATAAATTCACGTTAACTGAGTGAGGCTTTTCGTTTTTCGCTTACGCTTTTCGCTTCTTCCATCAACTTTTGCTCCTCTTGGCGAACAAAAGAAACTTATATCGGTGGTTGCTAAGCTTCTCGCAGTCTAAAGTCAAATTGCGAATTTCGCTGCGACCTTCAATTTTATTTTTAATCCCAGATATTTGTGCTCTAGTGCATTCTGACTGTAACCTACTTATTTTCTCTCGGTCTTACCAGTGGAGCATCCGACAAGCAGCGCGACCAGATGGTACATTATTAATAATCTCCGACCGGTTACAAATTCGCGATTTTATTTTTTTCAATTTTATTTAAATTTATAATGTGCGCCCGCCCGCCCGATGATGCATCAGGAAAAATCCTCGAGCTAACGTAAAATTAGAATGGACACCTGAAACTTTCGCACTTACTTGCGAATAACTCTTTATTTCTGTGTTTTACATGCATACATACACACGTAACTTTATGGCTTGCACGAGGCTTTCGCGTTTTATTTTTTATTCAGCCTAAAATCCTTGAAAGTGCAAAGTGCGTAGGACGGTCCGCGTAAGGACGAAAGGTGCAATTATCAAACGCTCATTGAAGATTTCACCGCAACAGCAGCTCGATAAAGTCAAGACAGCACACAGCATTTTTATAATCATCATCATTCAAAAATAATTATGAATGAACAGACGGAATGAACGAGGCAATAGAGAGGCGGTTCTTGCACAATCAATTAACCTGTAACATTTCGTTAAATCGTTTATTTTACAATTTAATTAGAAAAACCTACCTAACAGCGAGTAGCCCACACACAAACACACTCACACACGACCTACCGAAGAACAAACAAGATATCAATCATTAACTAAAATCTAATAACATAATAGAGGTGCTTCTGCACCATCCATAATTACACCTTAATAATAAACAATTAGAAACGATAAAACGAAATAAATAATGACCCTCTTTTGCGCTCCTGCAACGTCTCCTACCGCAAACTTGCTTAGTTAGCGCACACGAAGACACTTTTTCATTGTTTCTTTCGAAACACATTAAAACCACGACGTTATTTTCTATACGCTGTAATAGATTAGGTATTTAGTCTTAAATTACGTTAGTTAAGTAGGAAATTGTCGTAGGAAAACCGATAATTATGTCATTTAACTCAGCCCTGCCTAATTATTATGATTTTGAAATAATTAAGAAAAATGATTGCCTTGTATTCTCCTGAACGCTCTCTCGGCCTCAAAATTTCGTAAGGAGGACCGATTTGTAAAATTTATGAGTTTCGATTTATTATAAATCGCTTTGCGTCCGAGCTTTCTAAATTAGCGGTTTCTCTCCAAAAATATCGTGTAGCGACCGACTATTTAAATTAGTTAAATTAATTTCTGAATTAGATTTGACTCTTCCTCGATGTAAACAGTTTGTTTCTTTCAATGTAGGTATATATCTGTTTATTTTCGAAGTGAGCACTTAATATAATCACGATCCATCCATCACTGCCGCTACTCTTTGGCCAAAAGGAACCAAAATTATTGCATCTTTTTGCATTCGAATATGAAATTTCCTTGAATTTTTGTGCTCCTGTTTAATGTTTGCTATTTCGTTATATCGAATCAAATATCAGATTCTCTGCATTTTTTACTTATTCATGGTATGTATAGAACATTTATATTTCATTTTCTTGTCTGAACTTTTACAAGTTATGTTGTCGTCCAGTTTCAAGTGTTCGTTTTTAACTTTTTAGAGTTTATTGTCCTCGTCAAATGTTTTAGGAAAATCTCCACTTCCTCATTATCGTCTCACTTAATTTCATACAGTCCAGTAGATATATCATTTTGTGGTTTTATTTTTTAAATATATCTTCCCCTTCTCGCTGTCTTTTCATTTTGAATTTAATTTAGTTCAACGGACTTTTCATTTTACCTTTTAAATTTTCAGTTTATTTCAGGCTGGTGCTTTCTTTAGATTTTCCTTTTCAGATGTTTCTATTTTGTTATACACCGTTCATTTTTTAATCTGTTATTGTTTTGTTACATTTTTAAAGAAACATGATTCAAGTTTTCAAAAATGTCTCTTCAATTTCGCCTTTTTCAAATAGCTGTGCAATTTCTCGTTTTATCAAATTTTATTGTATTGAGCAGCTTCCTAATTTCAATTTCTATGAGACTTAATTCTTCTTCTTTTTTCATTTTTTTACTAGTCCTACATGGGATATTTGCCAAATTCAAATGCCTGTTTTCCATATTTTTATATTTGTGTAACTTTATGCTACACACTTCAAGGACCATTAATAATTAGATCAGAACAGTGCTAGTGTAATTTTTTTGATGTTAGGGATTAACTTTAAGAATTTCTTTCGGTTTTGTGCTTATAATTAATGACGAGAATTTTTAATAAACTCTTAAGGAGTCTTTTAAACATTGTTTGGATGTATTTAAGACTTTTTTATGATTTGATTTCGTAATTAACCATAAGAGTTCTTGCTACTTTTAATATTTCTGCAGGGTTTGGATATTTTTTATTTAGCATTTAGCATGGTGGATTCTTCAAAGTGAAAACATTTCAAATGTTTCATTGGCTTCTAAGTGTGATCTTCTGGATTTATGCATATCTCATTATCTTGGTTAATTCCTTCGATTGTATATGCCTTTAGTATGGTAATGATTAATCTTTAAGAGCTTTGACGGGATGATTTTCATGATTTGCTGGTACATTTTGTTCAAAATAAGGCTTATGGTTTCATAAATTTAGAGGCTTATTTTCAATATTAATTTTTTAATAATTTTTATGCTAAAACTTTTCAAGTTGTGATTTTATGAGCTACTTTTAGATCACAAACATAATTAGATCTTCTAAGATGTTTTCATTTCTTTAGTACTGCTTTCAGGCTTTTAAGACAGCTCTAGTATGAGTTAGATTGCTAAATTTAGATGTTTCGTTAATCTTTATCACGATTAATGTTTTTATGTACAATCAAGATTTATTACAGTAAAACATTGAATATACAGTTCATGGCTAAAATTCATGAAGCTTCGGGAATTTCTACCACAGATACCTTTTCAATTTTATGATTAATTTATTCTCGCTCTTAATTCTTGCTTTATTTTAAGTAATTATTCTGCATGAACATTTAAATGTTCTTTATATTTTTCACTTGAAACTTAGCTATATTGGACATCAAACGTGTGAGACATGTCTTCATGATGTAGCTTTAAGGCTTTTTCGAGGGATTTGCTTTCAGGATATATCTTAAGAATTATTTACTACAAAAACTTTGTGTTTCATTCTTAACATAACTCAAAAAAATTTTCTTAGAATTTCGTTTCATTAATATTTATTTTAAGGACTTAGTGATCAGCTGTTTTAGTCAGCGTTTTATAGTTTTACATTAACTAATTTCGTGGTTAATTTTGCCGCAGCAGTACCAGGATATATTATAGTGTTTTTGTTTTTCATTTTCAGGATCTATTACAGTAAAAAACAAGCTCGAGTTTATTGTTCCATGATAACTTTTTACTTAGGTTTATTGGGTTTTTAGTAAATATTTTACACAACAGCTGTAACGTTTTTCATATATAAATATGTTTTTCAAACTTTTGTAATTTGATGAACTTTATAAAATTCTAGTCGATTTATCCGATTTAAATCTAAATTTAATGTTGGACACATATGTTTGATAGTCCTTTTTATGAATTGACTATGAATTTATTTATTATTTCTCAAATAGCAATGTAATTATAAAGTCATATCGTTTTTATATTTTCTCTATCAGTATCGTTTCAATTACACATTTTGCTCTATGGACTTACTGCTTTGAAAAGCTAGAGCATCAACAGTTTAACTACACATACTGTAATACGTAAACAAGTTGCGTATATCGTGTCAAATCAGAACTCATCAGTAACTCTTTCTGGTAAAAATTTCGCAATGTGAGATATGAGTAAAAATCTTTAGTTAATTGAACAAAAAGCAGAGGCATTGTTAAGAATTACACAAGGTAATGAGCCATTAAGTGCATTTTAGCCAACTATGTTGCGGTGTGGGTACTTAGAAGAGGAAGCTATTCGTGGTCGAACAATGAACGATTGTGATGTCGCTTTCAGGCTTTGGCCTACATCTGTTTGTTTTAATGTTTACTAACTGCGCATAGCTAGCGAGCGAACAGCGACATCAACGAACACTCAGTTTGTCACTCTGTTAATTTTTACAAATTTATGTAAAGTGCGCTGTGTCGAGATGATGAGAAAATGCGTGCACTCTTTGGCCGGAAGCGAAATGATTTCATAAACGATTTTATGCTTAAGAACCTTTGAAAGTAAAAATTATTTTAGTGAAAGCAAAATGGACTTTGAGAGGCGACACCTGCTCTTAACACTCTTTAACGCGGTTAAATATATAACCTGATAAAAACTTTGGGTGTTATTTACAAATTGATAAACAAAAATGTTTATATAGTGTTGCTTTATTATATAGTTTATTTTTTTCTTTAGATTATAACGCATTACTTGTAAAGCTTTTTAATGTAAAATATTGAAGTGGGTGGTTTTAGTTTCCGAGCAAAGCGAGGATACTCGGATGGTTCTGTATTTTAAAGCTCAAGTGAATACTTTGAATATGCATTTCAAAGTAAATAAATGACCAACTTCTTGTATTAACTCCGCAAATACAATTAGAAACGTCCTTCAAGGCGTTTCAATCGTGCGGGTACACCTAACACTTCTTGGTTCATTACCACGGCCGGATTAAGAACGGAACTGGTTTTTGGAACCCGATTCTATTGTTGATTTCCATATAAATTATAGAGAGACAAATTATTCACGATGAAGAATTGAGAAATTTATGAAATATCTTCAGATGGCTGCAGCGATTTGGCTTTGGCTTATGGTTGTAGAAAATGGCACCTCGGCGACCAGCAGCGTCGACTGGCGAGTGACTACATACGATGGCCAACATTTAGAAGAGGTCACTGGCCGTGCCAGAGCTTCTCCAGATACTGCTAATGGTTTCTACAGGCGAGTAAACTGCTTTGCCATCAAGTACTCTGCAGTAGCACTCTGGAAATTCTACAAGTGGAAAAGCAGTTACGATTCGATTAGATCGGGAAGTTCTGCCATCGAGGGTTCACATTGCCTTGCCAGACTACTCCTTTTAATTAATGCGTACCGTATATTTCATCGATTCTGTTTAGAGTTTGTTGTCGTTTCACATCCATCTTCAGTTCATCTGTAATTTTCGTTAATTTTTGTTTAATTTATTATCGTAGGCATGAATAATAAATCAAAATGACATACCATTGGTAGTAAACGAGTCACATATGAAAATTACTAATGGGTGGAATAAGGTAGAAGAAAAAATTAGCAAGAATAAATTTTCAATTATATAATCATATCAGGATTGAAATCGAATTTAGCTATTGTTCAATCGACCGCAGGTGATTTTAGCTCGCATATGTTTAATGTTTATTCTGATTGATTGCTCTAAACAATTTATTCAATAAATTAACCGGATTTACATATCATACATTCCAATCAAAAATTATCGTCGTTAACAGGTAGCCAGGCAAGCCAACCCAGCTGCGATCGCAACTACTTCGTTTCCTTTTTTATTTTCTTTGGTGTTTCTTCTTAGAAATTAGCAGTGAAACAATAGCTGAGATTAACGAACAAGGCTTTTATTAGTATTGCTTCTGTTGCTTTGAACCTACTGTTGTACAAGCGAAGAGTGTGCTAGGAATTCTTTAGTGGGTGCCGTTTCTTTGCCGATTCTATTAAATTGCCTGACGTCATAGAAATCATCAAATTATTAAATGCATATTGTTTGTAAGTGTAAACAACTTGGATGGCGTCTTTAAAAATTGAAATTTTTGGCTGACACAAGTTGGAACTGAATGATTAAATTGTATATATAGTACATAGTTGTTGGAATATAAACAAAAATATCACTTTAAGTGCTCCCATCAATTTCAAATTCCGTCTTTAAAAAAATGGTCATACTGACGATATATTCATAGGAAATATTAACAGAAAGTAGGATTAGTAAATAAGCGATTACAATGTATAAAGGAACGAATTAATTGACCTTAAAGTAAATCATTGAAATTAAGACGAAAAGTATATGAGATTTTCACGCAGAAATTATTCTGCAATATCAAGTTCAAGTTTCCTTGTTAAAACTCTTAGTTTTTGTAATTATTTTAAATTAAACAATATAATTCTCGTAATGCTCTGTTCAAAATGGAATATATATTTTAAAGTCAACTTTTATTACTATAGTAATATTAGCTCAACTGTCAATGTATGCATAAAAACCACAATATCTCACTATCGGTTATGTTTAAGCCTGAAGTTATGCCAATAAAATGAAAAGATATTTTTAAACGAATTTAATATGCTATAGACGACGTTCATAGTTTTCGATTTTAGTAGTGAGACATATTCATATAAATGCAAGAAGAATGTAAGCCGACGCTTTTAATACCGGCTGTTTCTGGATGTTAGAAGCTAAGTATGATGCTTTCAATTAACGTATACTACAACTTTCAACACATTTGAACCTGAATATTGAGGCAAAACTGAACGTTGCTGGGTATTAGACATTTAAGTTTTAAGTAACATTTTACATTATATGTTACAAATTTAAGTTGACGCTCTTAATTGAGCACAAAGCTTAAGTCGGCTCAGCCGAAGGCAGCTATACAGTTTTTGGGGTTTAAAAGCTAAGTAACTCTTAAACAATAAAGTTATTGCTAAAGTAAGAGCATTCGAGGAGTGGCTGTAAAATTTAGATAACTTTTTAGAACATGCTTAAATTTTTTTGTAAATTTTTAAAGCGTTCTGGTCCTAAGCATTAACGCTTATGAAAGTGATTACAGAATATTAATTCAAAAAATAAAAATTTATATGGCTGATCTTAGTTGCCGATCGAAACGTGGGAAAGCGTTTTGTTTGTTGATGATAAAAAAGAAATTGACGCTCTTAATTGAGAACAAAACTCGGTTTGGCTTAGCTTAGGCACTAATGGAAGCACTATATTTCTAAAAGCTTCTTTAAAAACTGTATTATTTATATGTAGTTATTCATATGTTTATATTTATGAAATCTTCACGATAATCATTCAAACTGAAACGAAGTACAAATTAATGTTTCATGAATAATATTGATTTTCAAAATGTGGAATCAAATATCTTTATTCGACAGAAATGCAAAAATTAAACAATGTACCACTTCTAATACTCTGACTGAATTTGGGACTTAAAATCAGAACATGTTAGTAACGGTTAGGTCTAACCGCGAAGATATGTTAATAAAAGTAAATGGAAAGTTATAATTAAATAAAAATATGAGCAAGAACAATTTTGAATACTATAAAAACTAATGGAATATAACGAAAAAAGTAGGTTTTCTTGTGCAAACAACAATTAGATTTAAAGGTTTTCAAAGCTTTACTAAATTTTTTTTGTAGATCCTATTAGGTCTGAATGCACTTGAAAGTTTCAGTTATCGCTTTCATTTGAGAGTAAAGCTCGAGTCGGTTGTGGAGTGATCACAGCAACCCAATTTGCAGATGTAAGAAGCTGATAAGTTTTCTTAATTAATTAAAGCAATTAATAAATATTTCACTTTGGATTTTCAGAATGAGTGTATAATTTTCCATAATTTCTACCAAAAGCCAAATATCCTCAACAACCGAAAGTATTGTGTCCAATGCATTTATGTTGTAAACAAATTGGGCTAAAATAAATTCAAATTAGATTAGATTCAAGTTAGGTTCATTCGATATAATTTAAAGGGACAGTATGTTTCAAATTAAATCTACCTGTTTAGAACAGCGCGAAACAAGATACTATAATTTTAAAAATTTTAAAATAGGCGAGGTAAGAAATGACAATCTAACACCTCATGTTATGGACATGAGTCACAATGACCTTAACAAATGTTACCTTTAAAAACAAGATTTAGTCCCGTAAAATATATTCATTAAAGTTTACACATAAAAGCTTTCTGTTACTGGATTTAGAGGCTCAAGTTGTTTTTATTTGAAAGCAAATCTCGGATTGACACACAGATTTTAAGTAAAAAATTCATTAATGCACATTTTATCTCTAGCGACTGTATAGAATATTTTTTAAATATTTTTGAAAAATATAAAGTGTTAATTGTAAATAATCTTTAAGGGAAATAGTATAAATATGAACAATTTTAGCTACTTTTGTCTTTTAAGATAAATTAGCAGTTATCCCGTTACGAAGGAGTAGAAACTGAGGTGTTAATTTTAAGTTTTTCCACTGTTTTTACACTCGCAATTAAAATTACGTATTTTATTACACGTAATGTAGCTTTACGCCATTTTTTTATTTATTAATGTCTTAAAGGGCGAAATGGTAGAATAGTCTATTATTAAATTTTCTGCAATTTGGTCCGATCAAATGAGGTTTGAAAAATCTTGAAGACATGGCCAGTTAGTTGCAATGTAATTTTGTAATAGTTTGAAACAAATTGGGAAGGTGTTTAGAGCCAACATTTGGATGATCTGTGAACTGAATGAATCTCGCAATTATCATTCATGCCTTAGACAAATTGTAGCGTTAGTTAAGAAACGATTTTGTATGAAATTCCTAGACAAGTTGCCAATTATTATTACTTGGTAATATTTACGGTAAAATCTGGTCGTCGCCGACAAAAGACAAACTGTAAACTAAAACCATCAATAAACTATTTGATAAAAAAGATCTTGGCCCAAAGGGGCCGAATGTCCTTTTGGTGTTTAATTTTAATATTTATTGCACATTTTTTACTCTTTAAGTTTCTTTCTAATGCTATCTGCAGATAATAAGGCATCTATTCGCCAATTCGTCTTATTTCTTATTTAGTATCTCTTGATCTTGTCTTATAATTTCTTAACGATTCTTGGTCTTTGTCCCCGTTTTACTTTGGAACGCTATTATTTGCCTTATAAGTGACTTTGCTATTTCCGCTTTCATCTGTTTTGTTATTTGTTGTATTTCTAGAATTATTGTCATCATGTAAAACATTTCAACTAATATTTACCTGCTCTATTAGCTTTCCTTTTATTTTAGTATCACGTCTTATCATTTATCCTTCAAAAATGATTGATTTGTACTTATCGGTATTTATTTTCATCTCTCCGCTTATCCTTTTCTCGTTCAAGATTTCACAATTCGGCTTTGCTTGGCTTTACTGTATTTGCATTATTCCTGTACATCTTTGTTTTGTGGCATTTCCGTTGCCTTTTTTCTTATGCGTCTAAAAGCGGCTTTTAAGTGCATGTAGCAAAAAGTGTTCTTGTTTATTACACTATTTCAGCGCTACTTTCTCTTTTAAATCGATATAGAGGTCCCTCTATGCCATTTCCAGTTTGTTTTCTTACGATTTTTCTAAATTTGATCTTTTGTGTGCTTTTATGGTTTTTTTTGCGTATTTTGCAATGCTTTGTGGTCGGCGCTTTCAATAGTAAAGCATATTGTTTTTGAACTGAAATGTTTTAAGTAGACGATCTTGATGTGAAACTTAAAGCAACCCGCATTTAACTGTACTAATGTTCCAATTTTGTTGGGAATGTTATACCTCTCTTATTCTGTATGAAGTATAGTTGAAGGCAGAACGCAGAGTTCAGTGCAGACTGATTCATTTTGCATGCTCTATATTTGCTCATTGATTTTTGTTTCCAGTTTGAAGAAGTAAAAAATAGGAGTGGTTTGGTTAAGAATAAGGTGCACATTCATACGGAAGGCTCATTCTGTTGCTCTGTCGGTCAGCAGAAGTAAACCGACCCACACACGCCGCGCCGGGAAACAAAGAGGCCGAGTGAGACGTCGGAAATAAGTACGCGCTGCGCTGAACTGCACTTGTCCGGAGTATCGCAGAAAAAAGCATCCTGGGGCGTCGAAAGCACCCGCGAAGCGCTGGAATCCATTACTTCACTGCATAAACGATTTATTTTTAGAATCGCCATGTGTTAATTGCAAATCTTTGGCATGTTAGAGACGGTTTAAGCCGCATATGCTCCTTTTAAGCGGTGGGGAAAGCCACAAGAAGTGGAGTACTAGAAACTTAACATCGTCATCGCCGTGACTTGTGTGTTGTATGGCGGTGCTGTTACGGCGACAACAAGGTTACCGGTGTGTTTCCTGGACCGAGGGCTTCTTCAAAGCTATTCTTGCAGCAACTGCGACCGACAGAACGGCCATACTGTACATACCAACTGCAATTACGCTTCAACTCCGCCCGTCTCGCCTGCACTTTACATAGCAAGAATCCAGACGTTTCCGCTTTACTTCTTTTTCTGCTTTTCTACTGTTATGTTGTTACTTCTTTGACGTCTTCCATTTGAAAGATCTTTTCGGAATTCAATAGCTCATTTCAACTGACTATAGTCAGTGATAGGAAAATGAATTACGACACATTCAGAAAATTCCTCACTTGACAGTATCTAAATCTGGTCGTTTAAATTTGGCTCGTCTTCTTTCTTCAAATATTTATTCAAGTTTCTCGTATTTATACACGTATAATATGAAATCTCCAGCGGATCACCATCATCATCATCATCATTATATGCAGCTATTTCGTCCCATATTGCAGGGTGTAGCTCCTTAATTTTTATTTTTCTTTATTTAACGTGAACGTCCAATGCAGTGACTTTTAAGTCCCGAGTTAGCTAAAAAATTCTACAAAAATGCAAGAATACAAAATCCGTTTTCTTTAATAAGCATCTTTTAAAGGTCAACACATAAGTATAGCCTCGCAATGCTAGCCTGGAAACCCCTGAAACTACGATGAACTTTTACTATTAAGAAATGGAAAACCAACAAATATAATTACTATTCAATATAACAAAGAAAACCAACGCAGACGTCTTATCACGTATAATATTACACGCAATGAAACAGCGAAAAAAATCTGGATTTTATTTCTCACAAGAACCTCAATCTGGAATCAGTACAGAAATAGAATATATATCTCGAAAAGGTATTTAACACAAAAAATTAATTGCAGACATTAATACAATCCACTCAGATGAAGAAGAAAATCAAATGGTGGAAATTTAAACACCCGTTAACTATGGCTAAAAATAAATGATTGATTCTGATCTACTTAATAACCAGAAATTATTCAATTATTCAATAAAAATAAAGATTTAATGCCTAACTGCCGAGTACAAATTTCTCAGTATTAATTGGATTTATCACCGAATACATAGCCCCACAAGTGACCCATTATATATGATTCAAAAGCTCATAACTGCATGGCATTTTTTGCAAAGTATGTACACAAAAGTTTAGATACCATTCAGTTAACTTAAACCATTGTACAATTAAATTAGTAAATATCATAACAGAACAAGAACAACAAACAGTTGTAGAAAATTCCCACATGATAAAAACTAATCGTGGAAGAGTCGACAAAACGGAAAATTGAATTAAACATATTTACTACTTGCCCAGTTTAGGCGCATCAACTCAAAAATACATCGATATGTACAAGGTTTACTTGCAGACTAAGCACCAGAATCACTAGAAAACAAAGGCGTCCCAACAGAACAACGCCCAAAGACTCACATGGACAATATCAGCAGACCTAAACAATTGTAATAGATATTTATCTAATTCTAGAGTTTTCGAGTTATATATATAAACATCAAAGATCAAACTACCAAAATTATAAGATCAAAAATAAATGATTCGGGTTGTAGTATTCCAGATGGCAGGACTAACTTTAAAGCCACGAAAAATGAAATCTTTAAGATCAAAAATATCAGACTGTCATCCATTTTTATATATATTGAATTCTTATAGTAGGTTTAACGACTGGCACGTTCTATATTCCATAGGCTATACATTATACGTGGTAAAACCTAGTTTTGCGAGGTTGTAAAGTAAAATGAATTTTGGCGGTGTTTGCGAAATATTCACCGGTTAATTCCTTTAGGTGTTGTTTTAGATTGCCTCACGGGCCATTGCAGTGGCAAAATAATAAAGTTGGAAAGATTAAACGCTCCAAGGTGTTACTAAAAACCGTGTCAACCACGGTCGAGCATGGCGAATGCAACTTGACGTTGTGCAATCTTGAAATCTTTTTTGAATTATGTCAACATTACCGCAGCGCCGACCTTCCAAATATTCTCACTATTATCATTGTTCTCTTTGCCGATTTGCTTGATTATTTGTTTCTTTTATTTTACTTTGCGATGTATGATTTTTTCCAACAAACATTAATCGCTATCTTTTTCTTCCAAAAAGATGGTGATGCTTATTTTTTATTATTTGTTATAAAGCCGGAGCATATGTGCCTACTATTGTTTTTATGAATGAGATTATACGATTATACTATATCAACTAATAGTATGTACAAGAAGCGTTTCTGCAAGTTGGATGACTTATCCAGTGTGCTTCTGTGTGTAATCGATGCAGCATATGTGCATTAAATACGTAAACCATGTGGAACTCACGAATGATACGAACAATTGCTAGAATTGTTACAGAAAAAATCACTGCAGCAGTTCTAAATTACTCAGAACTTAGTCAATGGTCGTAACTCTTAACATATTGTAATTTAATCATCAGTTACAAGCAGAAGTGAAATGGACAAAACAAAACCAGTGGGACTATTATTAGAAAGATTAACCTAATGTGAAATCTTATGAGGAAACTGTCTATTTTCATCCATTGCTGCAGCATTTCCTAAAAATGATTACATTTACCTATGACTCAGCTCGGTCGAGTTTCCTTATTTACATTTCAGTATAAAGTGGACACTGGAAACCTCGCTGGCCTTTCATCTTAAGTTCTTTAGGACATTGATATTGTAATTTCGACGTACATGTAGAAAAATCAATTTCGCATTGCAAATTAAGCGGGTCCCAAGGAGGACATAGTTGTTAACAAGTCTTGAGCGGAGAATACGAAGAATTCAAATGAATGGGAACAGGTTGCCTCTTTCTCCGAACCATGAATGAATAGATGGTAATTTTAGGAAAAACGTTCGCGTTCCGCATTATTGGTTTATGTGTCGGGGCGACGCTGGGCGATACGGTTCTGGTCTTTCGTAATTGTTGGCGCCTTTTGACCATATGGTTTTTTCTGGTCGATTTCGCACTGCTCGCTGCTCTTCGGCATGTTGTTGTTGCTTCAAGAAATGTAGGCCACGACCGAAACGTGAAAACTTACATAAAAAGAAGAAGAGGAGCGTCTCGTTTCGTCCAATGGAGCCGTCGTTCGGTTTGAAGATAAGCAGGGCCTTCAAGACTGCTTCAACGAGCCCCCATTTCAAGAAGAAATTCACATTCCAATTGCATCTTGCGTCCTAATGAAGGAAGTCCAATTTTAAGTGAAAATATCAGTAGAAACGGTTTGTTTTTCGCTATTGTTTTTTAATGGAGGTGGAGAAGAAAAAATAGGTGTATACGCCATTTTCAAGGTGACACCTAGTCGATATAAATTGTATTACATCGGCTCTTGTTGGTACATTAACATAAAATTCAATGAGACGACCATTTGTTCTTCGAACTTAGTTAACATATATGCACACCTCTCCTTTTTACGTTCGTATGTATAAATTTATATTGGGCCAATCCTCTATCTTTGCAGACACACACACATCTGTTGTGTTGTGTTGCGCCTGTTTCGATATTCCATACTTAGAATCGACCCACGCAAATAAATACATAACAACTCTTGCACTCAATGGGTTTCAACCTGAATGAAATGGGGACAGATCGGTTTTGCGTTGGCTGGGCATATGGACTTCTTGCATTTTCTACTGAGATAAGTTCATATGCAACTAGAAATTGCCGAAATCCCAACATATGAAGCACACATTTTTCTTTCTTCCTTTTATTAGTGTGTCACCTAATAACACATAAATCTATGATATTAATACTCAGACATCAAACTGGAAATAAATGCTAAAGTGAAGACGACTACGGCATTTTTTTATGTATATATGAATTTACAAGTTTTCGGAGAAAGATCCGACTTACTAATACAGTTAATACAGCAACATATACCTATATTACACATTAAATACTTTCAAGTGCATTATTTTATATGATTGAACAATATTATAGGAACATTTGTTTAAAATCAATAAAAACCACGAAAACGTCCACCTAAGTCTTTCACGTACACATATAGACTCAATTTTTGATAAAAGGATGTAAACTTGTATAGAGTGTATGGTTAAAAATTCGTTTTAATCTTTGAAAATCCTTACTTCATTTTTAGATGTCCACTTGTTTATTCTTTCGTATTGCTGCTTAAATATAAACATGCAATTGTTTTGCAAAAATAAGAAGAAAATTATTTTTCCATTTTCTCAAATGAAGAAATGATTTTAAAAGTTTATAGATTTTCTATGAGATTTTCTATACTATTTGATTCAGTTAAGATGTTCTCAACAATGGAGTGCTTTATACACCCACGTTTATTGTACCACTGCTTTTACACTTTGACCGAATTCTGTAGAACTTTTCGTTAGAAACGCTCTAATTATAAAAATATCAAAACAATATTAAAAATAGTTCACATGTTACAGATAACACTTAAAATGTTAATGAAATGCACTTCTTGTCTAGTAGCTTTGCTTAATTTTCTTCCTACTACACATAAATCCCTTAAATATGTATTAGAAACAAATATGTGTCATACATATTTTATTGACTTTACTTCATTCATAGACTTTAGTAAAGGTCACCTGTACATAGAAGAATCAATATTTTTGCCCTTTTTTGGATAATTTTAGAATTTAATTTTTTTTGTTTCTTTAAAAAGGAGGAAAGAAAACGTTTGAACTTACAAACAGAAACATATAGAAAAATCTAGCTCATTCTATATACAAGAAGTCGATAAGGATTGTCGCTTCATTCGAATTTGATTAATAACATCACACCGAACTTTAGGGTAACAAATGAGAAGATATAATCCACCATCGTTGAAAATAGTAATCTAAATCACAATTAGATACTAATAACAAATATAGAAACAAACACTTGAATAAGTTTGAAACAAAAACTATATGAATTTGAATGGTTTTAGAAAATAGCTTTCAAAGTTAATCATAAGAGACCGTCAATATTAAATCTTAAAGAAAACTTAACAAATTAAAAAGAAAGTCTTAATAAATCCAGAGTGTAAATAGTGTAAGGGGTCCCCTCCAAAATTGTAGAAATATTAAGAACTATTCATGGTGCGAAAATCTGGAAGATTCAGTCTAGCAGCAAATTTTGAAAGCCAATGAATGTTATGAAGTTCAACATTAAAGTGATTTACAAATGTTAATAAAACTTAAGTTTAAATAATAGCAATTTCAAAGATGTATGGCTGTAGTCGAATTCTATTACTTGGCTGCATTTTTCATTCTTGAATAATTTTTCTGGCTAAAACGGCCGGTACTATTAGTGATTTTCTCCGGTTTAAATTTGCTTGATATAGAGAAGAAAAGATGCCTTCCCGGTTTCTCAAAGGCTGTCTGCATGATGCAGTTCTTAATGCAATATGTAACAGTATAAACGACTTGTTTTGATTGTGATACCAGTATTTTATAAATGTAAAGGTACTGTTATATCTGCAATCCATCATGGTCTATCGGCGTCATTTCGAAAACGGAAGTAGTTGCCAATGAGCCAAATTTTTGATATTTTTATCAATATACGAAAAATAGCAGTTCAAATAATCGTTCCAAACATGATTTTCGTATGAAGTCTTTTGAAAGATAGTATGAATCAGCTTCTAATTATTACGTTAGCTATACTAAAAGAATGATAATTTCGTAATTTTCTTTGAAATGGAAACAAATCCTATTATTAGCAAATACGAAAATTTATGATATTACTACATTTCACACTAGCGAAGCTCTGCATTTTTATAACATTACTATGGTTGCAGCAGCTAGCCATCTTCATGCCAAAGAAGACGCTTCCACTTGGAAGAGTTCACCAATCTTAGTGTCTAAATTTAACCCGCACGTGTTACAAATAAAGTATAGACTTGCAGGAAGTAATTCCAGACCGGTACCTTGCACGTTATCTTAAGAGTGCCGCCGCTTGGCCACTAAATTTTGACGACGCTTTGGCGACGCGACGCGAGGCGACGCCTCCACAAAATCCCATTCCGGAAACCAGCCTGACCGACCAGGAAACGCAGCAGGAACTCTTTTCTTAACAGCAAACGTGTGCGTAATTATCGGAATATAATCGGAAAATAAAAGAATTTAGGTGCCTCTGTGGCTTATTATTTGCCGGAAGCAATGCAGCGAAGTGATGGTTTATTGGCAGAGAGTTCGGACGTGCTGACATATGAATCATTAAATTTTTATTTGTATTTCAACACCGAGCACTACTGACGCTAGTTATTATAAGTTGATGATCCAAAATAAACATGACTCGACATAAATGGTATACACACACCTTGTGTGTTTTTTAATTGTCGTCGCCTAGGTGCAATAGATTTGCATAAATCGGTCGCTGGAAAGTAACCTCCAGCTTTTCTATCGCAATCGTAGAAAAGATCTGGAGGGTCTCGACTCGATACACATACAAACACAATATAATTTAAATTGTAGGGAAGCTAAAGTAACAAAAATTTCGTCGACTATTTATAGCTAAAGTCTTTATGACAAATAATGTCTTGCCCATACGATTATTAGCAGCAACTTGCCAGAATGGGTAAAGTGTGCTATTTTAATCAAATAGTGCATAATTTGATGAACACAAAAATCTACTTTATACTACAGTTACAAAAGTTTTCGAATATTTCGATTGTTTATTAATTTTTTAATAGATAATTTAATAAAGTATTTGCAAGTGCAATTTTAAATGGTAATGCGAATTAAGCTACTACATTTGTTTTTTTTAATTCAAAGTTTTATTAAAAAACGGCCATTTCCTCCAGCAACTAGCAAGGGAAGTACAAACCGCAATCAGTTCCATTTCATAAAAAACCACTTAATCAATTTTTCAAAAACATTCCTTCCAAGTTCAATATTGTATATAAATTGCATCGATATTTTGAAATAGATTCGCCGATATTAGCTAATCAAACTGATTGTTATCCTTCCAAAGTGTAGCTCTACATGTTAGCGAATTAACTGTGTTGAAATTTCTGGAATATGGTTGGACTTTACAGATAATTTCATACATGATACAGTTTGGCCTTAATTTTTATAATTTCTGTAAGGGGTCGCGCTCTGAAATATACTTAATTGTGATTTTGAAAAAGGTTTTGCATTAGTACCCAATTTTATAGCGTAAATTCATAATTTATAAAGAAATTAGAAATTGCTATTCAACATTTCGATACACACATATATAACGTAAAATTTATGTGCTCTACTATATCAAAAATCTAAACTAACGCGAGATTCTAGGTTTGTTCATGATTTTAAGTTAAAAGGATATAATTATTACGATTCAAACTAAAGGTTTCAAGCTGAAATGGCCATTATAAAAATCCAATTTGTTACAATATATCTGGACGTGGTATAAAACACAAAATGTCTGACAAAGAACCCAATGTCTCAGCTTTGACAAATCACACGCAAAAATTTGAAATGAGTTATTATAATAATCAATATTTAGTACTCGAAATCGCAAGATCATAACTCTCAAATCACAACCAAAAATAAAAAAATTACAGCATCAAAAATCAAGATGAGAAATTTATGATATTCATAAATCAATAATTATAGCAACTATTAAAATAAATTCAATGACAGTATTCAAGATCATCGAAATGTAAGACTCGCACAATTTAAAGTAAAAATCTATGAGATTTAGGAAAAGGTTCACGATATCAATTTTACAAAAATTCTCTTAACAACCTTGAGAATTTTAATTAAAAGACAAACAGTTATAGTACGGGCTGGAAGATATTATGAAAACGATTAGTTTTCTTGAAAATATTTAGGCAATGTAGGTAAACTGAGACTTGCGATGGTCCGAAACTTTATATACAGTAGATCTACGATTTTGCTATGATAGCTCTATACAAAATTTCATTGCTCCACCTCCTTTCCTAAAGTGATACAGAATAGTAAAAAATTGCTCCACTAACCGCTATCATCAACAAATTGCCTCGCGAAGTTATGAAACATCAAACGGAAATTTATTAGGTATTACTGCAGCACCTATGTATATCAGATGCACGATGCCTATTATTATCTTCATCAAGATGTAAATCTGCAATAAACGGATGTGACGACATTTGATTGGCTTATGTAAGACGTGCCAGAAAAACCATGAAAAATAGTATAAAGAAGATGTCGACAATGATGAAGAAGAACACCTAGTAAATTAATAAAGTCAATGCAGTGTTGAAAAAAATGCCCGATGAAGACCAAGTGAAAATAGATCGCGAAAATTTGAAATACCTGGCCCAACTGGACCAAAACGACAAATGGTTAAACATCATGAAGGCCGTTTGCTTTTTTCCATTAGTGATTGCGCCCAAAAGGATGCGTAAATCTAGGTAGTCGTAGTTGTGCCAGAGCGTCCCGACCGTTTCCCCTGATTCGCGCAGAAAGGTAACAAGTGATAAAAGTGAGGTAATGCGGTTATTATAACATCAGAGAGACCCACGTTTATGACTCGAGATCACCAGACTAGAAAAGGACAACAGCTCGTTTTATGTTCGGTGTGCACATAAAACTATGGCATATTTAACTAAATAGCAAGGTCATTAGAAGGAATCTTAATTTTCTCGCTTAGCTGCAGAACGAAAGTAAAATTTTTATTGTTCCACTGTGTCCCATTAAGCTTGTTGTTTACGAGTTTGCGCCAAGTTTGCCCAAAACTGTTGTTAAAACCCAAACTTAACCCAGCTAAAGCTTTGCATTTGTTTGCGTTTTGCACAATTAAATCGTAACCAGTTCAGAGAAATGATTTTTTTATTGTATCGCTTGTATTGTTCATTATCTCAATCATTCTCAGCATGCATCACCTCGATTCTATGCATATTTAACAGGTGATACATTGATTCATTGTTCCGCGCTACAATTAATTCTTATTAAGGTTGTTGCTAATTTCTGTTTGTAAACAGAATTAAGTTGTAATTTAGCGCATAACTTAAAAACCTATGAAATTGCGACTGGAAGTGTAATTTTACTTATGTCTATAAAGTTCACAATTTTAATCGACAATTTTCCGTTCGTTTCAGAAATTGCAAAAGTTCGTGCAAGTTTATTCCAAATAAATGGTGTCAAAAAGGAACCTTTAATATTACCAGAAGCCGAAGGCCCAGTCACAACACTCACAGAAAAAGTATATGTACCAGTCAAAGAACATCCAGACGTAAGTATTGCATAAATAAGGATGTAAATGTAGTTGTGTATGTCTTTCGTGTCTTCAGAATGCATCTACAAACTGCAAATTGAAATCATCAAATTTTCTAGTTAATGAATTTTTCAAAATCATGTGCATCCACTAATGGCTTGCATTTAGTATTTATATGAGTTATTACAAAAATACTTCAATGTAGCCCTCTTTGTAAAAGTTATTAAATTAATATGCAGTGGCGCCATTCTCAACCAATTCAATACTTTACATGTAGGTCAAGATGTTATTCAATATGGTTTGAATTTTCCAATTTAAGTCGAATATACACGATTTTGTTTTGTATTTTTTGCCAATTTAAATGTAGCTGGTCAGGAGTGCTTTCCTCTAAAGGTACGACCGAACACAGTATCCGTTATTTCAGACTAAGACACTCTTAATATCGCCATCAAAAATGTGCGGATGATGGATCAATCTCATGATTTCATTCAAGAATCATTCAATATAAATTAAACATTTAAAAATTACATCAAAATAAGAATGTAGAATGAAATTCATTCTCTAAAATACTGAGATTTATACATTCTAATTTTGAACTTTCAAGCAAAAACTTATAATTACAGGATCAAAATGTAAAATTCACCGTGGAATATCTAGTATCAACAAAAGCTGGAATTTGAAATGTAATATACACAATATTGAGATTAAGGTGGCAATTCCAGTTGAATTGAAGGTTTAAAATTTCGAGGTGCCAGGTTTAAAATAAAAAAATATAAAGCTATTAAGATTTAGAATCCAAAATTAACAAATTTAACACCAAGGTATAAAAACTGCAACATATCAGGATTGAACATTTATGGTTTCAAGTATTGGAATTAAAACTAATATAATAAAAAATCAAGAATGTAGGAAGAAATATTTAGAACAGGAGTTTGAAAATGTTTGATTAGACGATGATAAATATAAAAGAACATATTCGAATATTTAATATTTCAGATGAAACATCATGATTAAACATAAAAATTCAAGTGGTTCATATGCTGGACAAAAATATGCAAATTACTTGATGACTTTATATCTGGTAATAGAAGCAACTTAGAAGAATAACTTACATGCCGATAGATATATAAAATTTCACATACTCCCAAAATTTAACACACTCTTATTTATCAGCTGGAGCATTTACTTGTAGAATATAATGTACATTTAATAATAGTAAAACTATGAAAAATTCAGTTTTATTGCTGTTTCTGGATTTAAAACCAGCCTTAATAGCCATATTCATTTGAAAAAAGTCAGGTTTCAAAAGTTACCAAGATAATAAAAAACGTTATAGCTACAATTTATCAAATTTACTTCTGGTTAATTTGGAATGCTTCACCAATTTGGTCTTACTTCGACATCTCCAATTCTTTGAAAAAACATGAAAAAGCTGTTGATCCCTATGCTACCCACTATTTCATGTATGTTTCAGATTTAATGAAATTGAAGCATCGAAAAATATTTAACCACTGATCATTTCCTGTATATTTGCTGGGAAACTTTGATAAAGCAAAACTTGTGGTAAAATGAAGAAATAGCTAGTATTCAAGTGCAGAGACCGCTAATGATCCTAGTTATGTCAAAGCCAATATTTTCAAGCATGGTATCTTTCATAATTTACAGGAGTGCACAACACTGTTGAACAATATTATCGAGAGGATCTTCTTGCATTTGCTATGTACTTTCTGGCTTCTAGATTTTCATACGCTGCATTTCGCTTCAGCATAGTTTTCACGAGAGTAATTTTTCCGGCATATCCAATTTTTCTAATAATTTTAAACATTTTCCCTTTGTCTGAAATCTACGTAGATTATCCGTGAATTAAGGTAGCGTGTCTTTAAGGTAGGACTTATAATTTTTCCAACGTCAAAGTTATTTTTCTTGATAATTACCATAATTCCTTTCTTTGCATTTCTTGAAAAAAGTGTGTAATACTTTGTAGTTTTTACATTTAATAAAACATTGTTTGATTAAATGTGTTTTTAATGTCAGACACGCATTAATCTTTTCTACATCAAGAAGCAACCTATTTGCATTCCACAACTTAATTTTTAAGTTTTTAGTTAAGTTCCTTGGACGTTTTTAATAATAATTTGGTTGATATTAAAAAATGGGTATTTGGGTCATTTAAAACTTTTTTTATTTGTATTTCCTATGAGGAAGATCTTAATTGACGTTTTCTATTTCTGTACCTGTCGTCTGAATTGTTACTAGGTTGTATAGAGCTAGCATACATAATTTATTTCAGGACCATGTTAGCACTTGCCTTTCATTTATGTCCTTGGAAATAAAAAACTATCGGTTTTTTAAAGCTTTGTAAACTTGTAAGTCCATCCTTGCAGATGTCTGTTATGTATTTTCTTCTAATCCTACTTAATTCTATTATAATTACTTCGCTCCAAAAGTTAAATTATGGTGGCAGTTGCGGTTAGAATTGCTTGTTTATTTATATTACTGTATTTATCATTTCTTTAGTGCTAAGCTGAACAACAATTTGAAGTACCTCTTATGAGTTCTCCTGTTTCTTGACTATAATTCTAACTAAACTTATTGTTTGCCATGTCATCACTTCCATTAGCTTTATTAATTTCTCCGCCATATCGCATTTTTGTGATCACATTCTTTTCTGCAGATTGAATTATATGCTACTTTCAAATTTGTGACTTGCTATTGTATCTTTGAGTTAAGATTTCCTCTGTAGCAAACTGCAATTTCCTACTTTGCTAGCGTATATAGACTTTTCTTTGGTATTATTGCCATTATTTAGTATGCTGCGAATATATAACGTGTTTTATTATTAAGTTGCTAAACTTCTGACAGACGAAATAATAATTAAGACTCTCTCTGTGGAGAAGAGTACATAGAATTAAAAAATTAATTGCACTATATTTGCAATTTGCATTTAATTAATTTACAATTGTGCGTTTTTGATAACATATAAATCAATTGAACATATAAAACATGCAAAAAGTAAGAAACGACCGTGTTATTATAAAATAAATGAAAAAATGAGAGCTAAACGACTTCAAAAAACCTTATAGCGAAAGGTTAGATAACGAAAAAAACATTTTTGATTTAGAAACAGAAATAGATATCTCGTCTTCATACTAATAAAGACGCTTTTAAATATCGTTATTAGAATCTATAAACATTTTGAAAGCTGCTGTTGAAGACGCAACATATTTATGTAACGTCTAGGCGTATACCCGAAACACGCCAGATGGTGTAACAGAGAAAAATCGGGGATTTTGTGTTGTCTCCTTTTTTGCGAAAACACATTATGGCTGAGGGCGAAGAATTACAATTGACTAATTTTTTACTAGTGTTTCTACAAAAAAAATCGTGTATGTTCCATCTAGCTATATATATATATATATAACAGTTTTTTTAAATTTTTGAAAATTTAACATGTTATTTCGAGGTTCATTCGTAAGAGTTTTGCACGTTGGATTTTAAAAAGATTGAGGCCCCGTCGATTGCCATGATTTCTCGGTTAATTTAAAAATGTGCTGTCATTATCTATCTTCAGGATTGAGTTTTATGATAGCAGGCAACAGCGTTAGAATTTAATCTTTCATAGTACTAAAGCGAACAAAGCTTTAAAAAATGGTCGGCGGTGGCAATCAAAACGAAATAACGATCAAAGAAAAATGATTCAAAGTTGCCATATACGTAATTTTATTGTCTCAAGTTGTTAGTAATAATGATGTAATTGGCTTATTGTTGCAGTTTAATTTTGTGGGAAGGATCTTAGGACCTAGAGGAATGACAGCTAAACAGCTCGAACAGGAAACCGGCTGCAAAATTATGGTCCGAGGGAAGGGCTCCATGAGAGACAAAAAAAAGGTACGCTTGTTCATATATACTTTAAATTACTTCGCTTAGACTGCAATTAGATGAGCTTAAAACGTCTAATCATCTTATCAGATTGTTTGTTTTATAGGTGTGCGCGACCATTATGTACTCGCACACACTTTTACTGACAAACATCCAACCTCTCCTTTACTACCTTACTTTTCACAGTGACTGTTAATGAATTTACTAACAATCTTGACTTTTTTACAAGCGGCTTTTCCCATTCCAATTTAGTAAGTAACGTGCAGAATGTGTTTTGTTGATGTTGTGTAAATTGCAAATGATCAATAATAATAAATGATGTTTGGCAGGAGGACCAAAATAGGGGTAAACCGAATTGGGAGCACCTGTCCGATGAGCTCCACGTATTATTAACAGTAGAAGACACAGAAAATAGGGCACAAATAAAATTAGCAAGGGCTGTGGAAGAAGTGAAGAAATTGCTTGTACCGGTAAGTTATTTGAGCGATACTAAAAGCGAACATTTCATGTATACATACATATGTATATAATAATACAAATGCCGGCAAGAGAATTAGCAAGTTGTTTAGCTAAGGTGGCCAGACTCTGCTTAATATTTAAGCTTTAAAAATACCCGCCGACTAAAAATAAAAACGAATGCTTTATTACCTTAGCATTTTTCAAAACTCAGATTTCAGGTCAGATAAAACCGACTCAAACGTCTAAATATATCACTGGCGAGGATGCATTCATTCTCTTAAATTTACCTGTAGGATTACATAACGTTTTCGCCTCTCCTTGCCCCACCTCTTTTATTTTCGCCAATTTGTAAGACGGCCTTCTTTCTACTCCTTAGAATTCTTAATAACTAATAATAATAATATCAGTAGTAGTAAAAACGACCTATCTGTTTTAATTAATAATTCTAAAAAACAAGTTGAGAATTTAAAATGCGCTATTTTGTCATTAGCCGTTCGTAATTAATGGCCCGTTTCCGTTTATCTCGATGGCAAAATCCTAAACATTCTAAAATATATTCCCATGTAACCGATGTCTTTGTAAACAATTCGTCTATCGGCCATTTACTGGCAACCTTTTTGCATACCGACGGCTGTTATTGCCGATTTTAATATCTTATTCATTTTTTCTGTTTTTTCTGTAGCTGGCTAGAACTTAAATAAGAAGACGAAATGGCAATTTTTAAATAAGAACTTGCTTCGGTATATTGTTTCAAATATGAATGTGATCTTTTATTTGAAGCTGCAAACGCGTTATGAATGTAATTTGTATTTTTGTCTATTAACAGCAAGCTGATGGAGAAGACGAGCTGAAAAAGAGGCAGTTGATGGAATTGGCGATCATCAACGGCACATATAGAGATTCCAGTTCAAAGGCAGCTTCTGCAACAAGTAAGTTTTAAATATTTTATTTAAATAATTTCCCTCTTAACACTATAATATTGACTACATATTCGTGAAACTAAAAGTTACTTTTATAAAAAAACTGAGTATTTTTCAAGGATTAATTTTCTTATTTTGGACTTATCAAACTTATATTAGCGCTTTTAATTAATATGAAGTTTTAAAAATATGTATATTTTATGCTTTCCCTTAATGTAGCAAGTTTTGTCAAAATTTCAAAATTTTCTATACATTCTAATGGATTGTACTCATTTACATTATTGCTACGAATAATAAAAAAATGTTACATTTCGATAGATATCTTTGTTATTTACATAGCATATTGGTTCTGAATGTTATATTCTTTTGATACTCTTGATTGAACTGAAACTGCAAATTGAAATCGCATCTTAAAAGTATTTCTTGCTGTAATTTTTTAACTGATGCAAATACTTCGTTTTCAACATTTTTCTATAATTTTAGTCAAGAAGAATAATGTTTCTGGACGACAGATATTTAGGTTGACCCCTACAATTGAGTTTTTTGGAAATCGAAAGCTTATGACTTAGAATTTTGTTCTATTTTATTTTCTAGGTGTTCTTAAGTTTTCTCTTTCATATCATCAATTCCATTTTAAAGTTTTCTTATTGTGCGCTAAATTTCTATCTTTACACTCTATTTCAGATTATTGAATTTCAAGAGAATGTCATTGCTTAACATAAAAATCTTCAATTGATGCCTTTAGTAGCGATTTATAATGTTTGAAACTTAATTTTTGAGCATTTTTAGAAATAAATAAATGAAATTGCGCTTGCTTCAATTTATTTTAGAAACCTAGATAAGCAAATTTTGGAATGTGTATTCAAGTGCTCTATTCCATTTTGGTTGTACTCTAATTTTTATCATTGCCATTCTTTTTGTGAATTTGTGGTTTGACCCACGTGTCTTAAGTAAAACTTTTGTAATGTTCCTTCCTATTTTAATATTGTTCCAGTGTTCTAAATGTTTTTTCATTTTCAATTTTTTTTGCGTTCTAATAGTACTTCAGCTTATAAATTCTGCCGCATTTTATTGTAAATGTAAATAGTTTAAGCGATTCCTTTCAGGAATCACCGTCTTTTACATACTCTTTCGTTTACTACTTACTCTTTTTAACATTCAAATACGATACAACTATTCCTCATTTTGTTTGTAATGTACACTCTGAATGGATTTCCGTAACTTATTTTTTCATTTGCAACTACTGCATTCAAAAGTTTTTTTTTAGACTAAATGTTTTATAAGAATTAATCCAATCAAGAAATTCTTTAGGTGTTTGCCGTTCAACCACAATTGTGTCTTTCTTTGTTAATAGGAATTTGAGGTCTCCAAGACAATAGCTTTTAAGTTAAATTCTAAGTTTTAGAGCCCTTTTAAAGTGTAACTAAGATAATATTAACTCTAAATAATGAAGTTTGAAAATATCGACATTAATATAGATTGCTAAAAGTGAACACAATTTTTTATTTAATTTATTAATAGTAGATTTCTAAGGAAGAAGATCAGGCTAAATTAATTTTAAAGGCGATTGTTTTTCAGCAGCCGATGAAGAATGGCGACGTGTAGCAGCAGCAGCAGCGGCAGAAACACAGCGATTGCTCTCTCCGGCAATACCTGGACTGGCCACGCCTTTGAGGACCCCAGCGACCCCCTTGGGTGCACCCTTAATACTCTCACCCAGAATGTCCGTTCCAACCACAGCAGCTTCGATCTTAAACGGCTCTGCCCCTCCAGGATCACTACTGTCGCCAGGTGATCCCCATGGTCTTATCTACACCCCTTATGCGGATTATACCAACTATGCTGCCCTCGCTGCCTCACCCCTTCTCACAGAGTACGCCACGGCAGACCATTCGGGTGGGTTGTTTGCTCGTTAATTACATCTACATTCATTTATATATACATATATATAATATACACTTATCTATATACATATATATATTTATATACAGAAAGCTAACAAAGATTATCTTTGGTTAGTTTTGTATAGTCTTGGTCAAAACAAACTAGTAAATTTCTTTTTTTGCATTTGGTTTTGCCCTGAACTGGAATTAAATGCCCAGAAATTTCAAATAAGCTGCAAAACTATTTGATTATAACTATAATTATATTATCACAAGAGTTTTATTGCAATTTAATGAACAAAAAAAGTTTACTAGTTACTTTTGAAACATTAGTTGTGTAGGCTTTTTCTTTTTTTAAATTGGGTTGTTGGTAGCACGGAAAGTCATATGCAGAGACACGAGTGGGACGACTAACTCTTTTCGATTTATATGTCTTATGCTTTCTCGAAGAAGAGCTTAACGACTTAGAAACACAGAAAAGCGAAGTTATTTAGCAACTTATTACCAGATAGAACCGCACCTACTATCTACTATCCATTTCAAAACGCAAACCCTTTAACTCTTTGTAAACTTACTGCATTGTAATCCACGAAATAAAATATTGTGCAGAAACTTTTGTGAAAGTTAATATAAATTTCTGATTTTACCAAGTAAATAGCCGCTTTTAGTCAATTACAGGAAAACAATTTAAATGTCTTTATTTAGGAATGTAATTGGCACATTAGTATGGTATTTTGAATTTAAACACAATCTAAATTTTAAAAGATAAAAAAATCTAGTACTGAACTGTATTTTTTTTAATTTTAAGTCTTAAATCATACTTATAGATCTAAATGCCCATTACAAACATGGTTTAAGTGAACACATAAAAATACTTTTGTCTACAATTTCTTAAAATTAGAGTAGATGCAATTACAGTTATACAAGTTTTCAAAAATCGACATTTTGCAAAAATGATATGACACTACTTTCTTTACTCAGTGTTTTTCACACTTTGCTTGTAATCAAATTAATAAACGATAAAAAAATCACGAATTAAGTTTTTTTAACATTTTTACCATTCGTTATAATTGGTAACTCAAAATTTTCTATGACTTGCTCTCTTGATGAATCATTAGGAGATTTTAGTTTCGCTGCTTATTGTTAGTATCTTGCATGATATTCAGGTTATTTCATGATTCATCACCATGGTTTACTCCTTAGGTCCTTCAGATTGTTCAGATTGACCCATAGCATTTCCAGCAATTTTCAGGATTCTCTTTCGAATTTAGTAATAATAAATTTCATGAGAAAGAATCAGCATTGAAAGCAGAACTTTGCATTTAAACAAGAAGTCAATATAAATAAATCAAGTTAATAGAAATTATGACTAGGAGATTGTTTTGTAACAAGTCTATTGACTTTTCAGTACTATTCATGGATTAGTATTAAATGTCAAGATTAATTTCAATTAAAAATATTAGATCATTTATTTCTTCTAAATTTTAAATTATTGTAATATTTATTAAACATTTATTTATATTTCGATTACTAATTCGTATGTAACTTAACAAAACAAAAATGGTAAAATCAAACCCACACTTGCAATTCCATAAAAAAAATCAATGCAAAATACAGGGTTGCAAGCTCTAAATTTTGAAATGGATAATAGCAAAGTGATATAGAAATTTGTCTAGTAGAGTGATCTATACAGAAATGCGAGAGAACAATTTAGAAGAGCGTTCTATCTAGGAGAGTGTAACTTTTTTCGTAGTAAAGCAAATTAACCCTAATTTTTGTAAACAAAAAACCAGCCTGTGTACCAGCCTTAGTACAAGAAATTTTTTTAGCAGGTTCAATATGGTTCTCCAAAATGGGCCCAGTTTCGATGGCTCTCCCGTCCTCAGACGTACATCTACAGTGTTATCATGTAGACAACATCGTTGATAGTTTAAATGATACGGTTTTGATTGCTAATTACGTTGATTGTTTCAACACTCTCAAAGAGAGCGGCAATAGTAAACTCATTCTGCAGCCAGTGATTAAATACGAGCATTAACATGTGACTTTCCTTGTTACTTCGCATTTCTCTCTCTTTCTCTCGCTCTCACTCTCTTTCTCTCTGTATTTGTAGATTTTTGATTAGTTTTTTTGTTGTTCTCTTGTGTTGTTTTCATGTTTCTTCATTGAAATTGAAAATTTGGTTCTTACTATGAATTTGTTTTTTACAACCACTTTTAATTTTTTATTGTTTTATGATCATTATAATTCGATAATAGTAATTTAATAATTATTATTATTACAATATTTCTGTGATAATCGCGATATAAAGCAGGTTGAAGCGTACAATACGTGTTGAAAAGTTGGAAAAAGAGTACGTAATTATTTTTATTTTCGATTTTCTATTGTTTTACGTTCTACTTTTTAAGTTGTGCAAGTCATAGTTGTTTAGATTTTAAGATAATTTATATAATTATTATATACTAGTAGAGAAATGGTAATATCGATGCAAAAGGAACGTGCGTAGATCGTACCTCTGGTCAAATCCATATAGTCATTTTTTATTCATTTACTCTTGGTTAGTTTGTTTATTTTTTGTTTTTTAAACGTTCTTAGATTTATTTTTCCGAACGGAACAGTTTTTCCAGATTAAATTTAATATATTATTCGTTAACTTAGAGCCATATTTATATATATATATACACTTTAAATGTTAGAAATTTTTTTTGTACATATATTTTTTTTAGTTTTTTATACATTCTACTACGAGAGTCGCCACTCTTCGTTTTCTTGACGATGCATTTATTGATTTTATGTTACCTCAGTACTGTAATTGCTTTTTTGCCCCAAACCCCCCAAGTTTAGTTTGAATTCCAGTTTCACCCCCCCCCACCCTTCAAATTGATGCTACGTATTGTTGATAGTGTTGGTAGTGTAAAAAAAATTATATTATTGTATTACATCTATAAATACGTATAGAGTTAGATTTACCTGCTTTTACTGTTCAGTATGTTCAGCTATTTTACTAGATTTAGGTTCTTAGTGGAGATTTCTATATATATATATGAAAGAAAACAGATTTATATGTATCTAGAATTATTTAGTACTTATAGAGGATTTGCGAGTGCTTTTTCTGTTTCCAAGGAGCCTGCGTGGTTGAGCCTATAGTTAAAAATACTAAAATTCAACAAAACGAGGATAACCACGAAACAAATCTTAAAGACTGTGAAATTGCTTAATAAAACCCATACTCATATTAATAAAAGTATATGTTTATAAAAACTGTACCAATTTTTATTAAAAAAGATTAATAGTGACGCTTCGGCGAGCGTTTTAGTGCCATTTCGCTGGCAGACACCGAGCAGGCTCCCCCTTTTCACTCTCCCAAAGAAAAAGTGGCGATCCGCAAGTTGTAGACCTACGTTCGATTTTTAAGATTTATTATGTATGTTATAGTTGTAATAGTTGTACGTTGATTTCCATTTTGATATGGGAGACTGCTTCTGAAATGATGTGTCCAATTTTAATCGAGAAAATTTGTATAGGTGTAGCAGCGAATAAACGCAGACACTTGGGTCAAATCCGAGAGCACCCCTATCAAAGGGCTGGTGCACTCTCGTGAAAAAAGGTTAGTTACATTTTTTATGTATTTTTTACTCTTATTATTTTATTTTGTTTCTATTTTTCGTCTTGATAGTATTTTTCGTTTATATATATATGCAAATATTGAGTATTTATTTGCAGCAATTGTCGTGTTTTATACAGTATTTTAAGCATTATTTGAACAAAATATATTTAAAAAATGATTGCAGTAGCTATTCATCTCAAAGAGGAAAGAAGGCTATATGTTACCAATTTAGTTGATTATGTATATTTTATCAGGTATAAATGTTATTTCTATACTATTCTGTGTCAAACCCTAGTAATAATCATTGTCATAACGTAACTGTTACTAGGATGCTGGCTTTCTAACTTTTTCAACAAAATTTTTGTGAAGTTTTTTCACTAGGAGCGAAAGTGTCTATTGTCTTAAGGATTACTGAATTTTCTTAAGCCTTACTAAATCACACGGTGTTTAGAACATGTAGTAAAAAATATATTTCTATGTTTGATAAGGACAAACACTTTTTTAACTGATAAGTTTATTTGAGGGACATTATTCAAATAATCTGAAACATTCCGGTTAAACATAATTAACAGAAACTCGGGCATAAATTCTGGGGGTTGAAAAATTAATTGGGGAAGTTCAATTTTTGCAATATATTCTGTTTAATTTATCATTTTTTGCAAAATGAAAATAGTACTTTTAAATAGTCCTTTTATTCAATGTAATGCAGATTCTTTTGTTTAAGTGAAGTCTAAATTAAAAATCAAATCTTTCAACATGAAAAGGCATCATAGTTTTGATTTAAGCTAATTTTAGTTTAATTGTTTTAGATTTTAAAAATGTTTGTCATCTCTGATGGATACATAATAGTTTATATTTTCTATTTCAATTCCGCACTAAGTGTAGAATACTGAGCACAAATTGTTTAAGTGGACCTGAGCGAAGAGAGTCGCTTTTTAGAATTTCAAAATCTTGCTTTAGATTTTCAATTTTTATTCTGCTTTTTCTCTGCGATTTATTATTTACTTATGTTTCATACAATTCTACTGATAGCTTTCTATTGGAATAGTTTTAGATCTAAATTTGTTTATTGTTCAAGTTAATGCTTTAGATTTTATTTTTTTGGTTAGATTTTTCATTTTTGCATGTACATTCTTATGACCTCATTATAATGAAAAACCATCAAAATTACATATGTGCAAAAGAAATGGGATTTTTGCTTCGAAAAATACTGGTAACTAACTTGAGAACTATCGACACAGAATGACTTAGAGAAACATTTATACTCATATTGAGTTCGAAGCTAGTCTGAAGAAGCAGCGAAGTCGCAGCTGAATTTCACGATTCTTTGATGAAGGTGCTCGAGTGATAATCGAAACCTTCTTTCCTCGCAGTTGCTACTCTTAAATTCGCTAGATTTGATTGACAAAAAACGTTTCACGATTTTCGATTGTAAAGGCAAAGGAAATCGCATGAGGGGCGCTTCGATGTTCATACAATGCAGCGCAACCTCCTTCTCGTTTTATTATATTTTATTTTATTCTATTTGATAATTTAAATTCATGTTATAAAATAGTTTTCTACGAACATATAGTATATTTTTTTGTATATGTTGTTAACTTGCGCCAATGTGGAAACAAATATATTTATAAAAAAATTGTGGATTATTTTTATTGATTATTCCAACATCTCTGCACCCTGGACTCGACTAGTCGGAAAGCCAAAAAAATTTTGCTGACCGGCGACAGCGTATTATTAACTAATTTACTCAATTAATTAATAATTTATTAACATGTTTCTTTTAAGGATGTTTTTCCAATTTATTATTAATCCACTTGGCCAAGTTCACTAATTTTTTTTAATGAAAGGAAGGCCCTTCGAATCTGCATGTGATCTCTTATTTGTCATTTTTAGTAATTTGCAATAGTTTTCATAAATGTTTAGTATATTTTCACATCACTACTACGAAAGGCCTTCTCTTTCAAAGCAATTTTTTGTATGTCTGAAACAGCACAGTCGATTCGATAAATTAATATAATAATTTCTTTAATACTATTTTTAAATGTTTGTCAAAATTGCTTACTTATTTCAGTGTCATTGTCCATTTATTCCATCGAGTGTTGAGTACATTGCGGAAAGGCGCATGCGTCAATTGTGTAAATTTACCGCTAGTACTGCTTTAATCACATTATTCTCCTCCTCACACATTCTTAATAAGATATAGTAGGCACTCACGAGCTTTAATCACTCTTGCCTCTCTTGTTACACTCACCTGTCGGTTACTGACCAATCAGCTTGTTGCTTTTCTAAAACTAGGGGGCATTGGGGAATGTTTTGGGGTTAATTTCGCCGGAAACACGTTAAAAATGTAGCTAGTCTCAATTTTCTGTGGATAATTTTTTAGCTAAATAATTTTTTTGATTTTAAAACATTTTTAAAATTGTTTTTAGTATTTTAAAATTTCAAAACTATTTTTCGGGTGCGGTAAGCTATGGAAATGACACTGGGATAACACTAAACCTAAATAAAAAATTAAAAAAAATAGTAAGAAGTTAGTATGTATTATTAATAATAATAAAATGAATAATTTGCTCGTGAATCTGCTATTTATATACGATTACTAACAATCTGTTTTCTTTTCTTTTCTTGTTAACCCGGTTGCCCGGCCTGTGTAGGCTACGAGTGCAAGTGCTAACCCCAGTCACCTGCGCCACTTCACTAACAGGAAATCCCGGACCAACGGTATGCGGTACGTCGCCTAACCAAAATAAAAACATCACTAACCAATCACAGCACTTGTAATACTAAGGATACTACTATACTACAATACACCTCATTTTTGGTATCTCTTTTTTAAATGTAATCATGTTGTTCTTAACAGAGTTATTAATTTTTTTAAATCAAAATTATTTAAATTATCCACGATTTTTCATTTCATGCAATCAACATGTTTTTTTTTATTTTGGGCAAGTTAATAATTTGGATTTAGTTTTTCGTTCCCTTATCAATTGCATGATATGAAAACATCGTTGGAATATAGTGAATAGTTGCTAATTTTACCTTTACTCTTTCTTTTAGTCGAATATTTTGCTTTTAATGCTACACAACTGTACGTATCAATTAATGCATCTAACTATGCACTTTAGTTATGTTTTATTTCAATGTAACATATTGTCCACAATTTCTGTAATATTTTACTTTTTACTAATATCTTTTTTACGTTTAGAAATTTATGCGACTTTCTCGAAAGTTGCTTGTATAATGAGTACAAAGGGCTGCGAAAAGAAGCAATCCGATGTTTTCGACAGAAATTCAACTGAAAATTTTAAAGAATTGAATAGATTAAGTGTAAACATTTTAAATACATGAAAAAATTAAGTATAAGCATTTTACAAATTTAAAACAAATAGAGCTGATTTTTCGCAAGCCCACTGTAATAGCAATTACGGAAAAGTGCCAATGCTGATTAGCAAAGAAAGGAAATTTTGCTAAGAAATTTGTTTGTAAAAAAGCGAAAAGTGCCTTAAAACATCCCATATTGTCACCCATTACTGTTTGTTACGCTAAGTCTTTTAATACAAAGAGATAATTTCTAAGGTATGTATACATTAAATCTATCATTTGCTAAATACGCACACAAAAAAAAGATACTTAAGTAGAGAAAATCAAAAAAAAATTAATCCGCATATTATGTAAGTGTTGATTTTTTTATATTATATTATATTTTTAAAATATTAAAAGAAAAGAATAATAAGAGAATGATATTATTTAGTTGCATAATGAATAATAATTAATGTCTATACAATAATGTTAATGTCTTTTTTATGACTGCAATCAACGAAATTTTGTTTTATAATAGATAAAGATACAAAAATAGCTAGTAGAAAAGCGCGGGCATTGAATTACTAACATTTTTGAATCTTAACGTCTTCCACGAGAGCACATATTTCAAACGGTGCTAGAAACAATTTTTAACTCACGCAATGTCATATATTAGCTTATCGAAGAAGAATCTTAAATCGGTCCGTCCTTTCACCCCTTTTTGGATCTTAGTAAAGAAAACAAACTGTGCAATACTGTTTTCGTTTGTTTTTTAATTATTATAATTAGTTAGACTTACTGTTAAGTGCAATTTATTTGCCCCCCCTGTTCCCATCCTTTCACCCTCTAGATTCCCTAATGGTTTTTCAACTGATTCCTTTCCTTCATTTTCCTTGACGTTTCCCCTAATTTTAGTTTTGCTTAATCTCATTTCTAATGTACTTAGAAAATCGAACAAAAAACAAAAAATCGCGTAACGTATTATATATTTTTTATGTAAGTGCGTGTGTTGTGTGTTTCTAATTTAATTTTTAGCGACTCCTTTCTGCCCCCCCCCCTGTTCATTATTATTATTAAAAAAAAGGCATTAAAAAGGTAGCTCCTCTGTACACATTTTTTACTACACTCAGAAATTTATAGATAATATTTAAGGAATAATCTATGCATATTTATACATGCATATATAAATATATAT
>JAWQRO010000091.1:0-59425 GCA_033557835.1 Helochares maculicollis | reverse complement strand
ATAAAAATAACATAAAATATATATATATATATATATATATATATATATATATATATATATATATATAATATTAACAAAGAGTAAAAAATATTTTAATACAAATTTATAGGAGAGCGATGTTTGAAATATTGATACCATACATAACATAAATATTTATAGTTAGCAGAAGAATAAATTTTCTAATCGTTTAAGCTTTATTAAAGCATTTAATGATGTAAACGAACTTTTATTCCTTAGATTCAAATTTGTCATGAAATATTTAAGCCATCTGCAAGTTTTCTTCTTCGTTTTGGTATTTTAATAAGGTTGTTTACTTATATTCTTAGTTCTAAGCTTTTTCCCTTTTACGCTGGAAGGGGCTGAGTGTGAAATTTTCTGCTTTATTTTCCTAATTCCATCAACCTATTGGACCCATAGCCTTGCTTTCCGGCATTCTGTCGATATAAAAAACTTACTCTGCTAGTCTTTCAATTTTGTTATTCTGTAATTATTTTATTAATTTCGTATGTCCGAATCTTATGCCTTTAAAATTAGTTCATAATTATATCCGACGTTTTTTCTTATTCCCAGGAATCTCATTTAATTCAATGTCTCACTCTTTTATATGCTTCTTTTTCTCCAAAATTTTCTTGATGAGTTGAGAATTTATTTTTTAATGTTTCTTCTCTTTAAAAATGTTATCTCATTGCATTTAAACTACTTCCCACCCTTCCCAATTCTTTATTTATTTCATTGACCAGCTTATTAATTTCTTCATTGCCAGGTGTCAGTGCTTTACTTGCCCAATTTGCTGCTCTGTCAGATTTATTTCGCTGAAAATCTACTTTTTTATATCCTTCCAATATAAAGCATCAAACTTATTTTTCGCACATCAAGGTTATCCTGTAGATGTTCCTCGATATCTGTTAGGAAAGCTGTATCATATGTTTGTTGCTGTATTTTATGCTTTGTCTAGCATTACTGATAATCGGAGTGGGATCAATATACATTCTTTTTCTATGTTTTCCTACATACATCTTGTGATATTTTAACCATAACTTCTTCTCTTTTATTCTTTAACATGTTCCATACGTGTCCACTTCGTATTCCGCAAAATATCTTTCCCAGGGTTATGAAATAAATATGTAATTTCGTTTCTTTCTTTATCAGCTTAATTTGAGCTTTTCTTAAATTTCCGATAATTTTAAAGATTCTCTTTCCCGAAACCTTTATTTATTCTTCTATAGTTAATTCAATTTCTCTCTCTTGTATATTACAAGAATGTCTGCTTTCTGACTTTTGTCAATTTTAACATTCCACTCATTAGTTTCACCCTTTTACATTCTCCCTGTATTTAATTAATTTGTGGGGCGATATTATCCCTACTCGGCACTATTTCTACGTCGACCGGCTTCAATGTTTCTTTTAACCATTTGTCTAGATTTCTATTTTTGTTTATTTTTATTTCTGTTTTCAATGTGTTTTTAGTTTGCCGTCATTTTCTTGCCGAAATTTACCCCCTCTTTTTTTCTGTAATTGCTATTTCGGTTCTTTTTCTCTTTTTTGTATGCATATTAGTTCTTTGGTTTTCTTTCCAACATGTGTGTATTTTCTCTATCTGTATTTTATCCTTTATTATTCTGCGAATTACTTCCTTTTCTAATGTCCTACATTATTCCATAAGCTGATATTATGGACTACCTTTTAAAACTTTTTGTTTCTATGTCTCTGTAATTGTAAGAATTTCTATATTCTGTCTTATCAGTACAACAATAAGTTTTAACCTTCAATAACCGTCTATGAGATAATTTTTAATAGATATATTTATTATTCTACTTATTCACTATTTCAAATTTCTTGTACGTTTTAGTTGTCTTTTATTCCTCTTACTTCATCTCTTGTCAATTTTTTGTACTCAATAGTTTTCTTACAGTTTATTAGTTTCTAATAGAAAATATCACATCTGTATTTTCGGTTTTTCGTTTACTAATCATTTTATTAAATATGATGTCAATTATTCTTTCTTTCTTAAATTGTGTTTTTGTATTTCGGTATTTAAATACGGTTAGCCTGGAATTAGCGTTGTTAAAATAGAGGTATGAAGATTTGTTTGAAATAAATCTTCTAAGCATGTAAAGCTTAGAAAATTATATAATTTATTTGACTGTTATTGATGCTATTAGATTACTCTAGAAATAAAAAATCAATATCGGACGGAGCAAGTTTAAAATGTGAAAATCTGACTTTTCATACCGTATTTAGTTCAATAGAACAACAATATCATAGTAGCTTAATTATCTTAACACACAGTATAATATCTGTGCAATTGCATTCTTTGTATTAAGTCATACTAGCTTTTCCGTTCGGCTTATTATGCCCACATCTGAAATTTCAGAAAGAAATTAATTACTAAAAATTAGTTAAAAACTACAACATGTGCCTCATTCTTTAAAATAGTTTAATAAGAAGTGGCTGCATCTATTTCCATATTTTATTTGCAAAGTAAAAGTACTTTAGCATAAATTCTCAATCTAATTTGAATATGAATAAATTATTGAGTAGTAAATTTGAGTTATAATCAAAAATGTTACATACTCCACGGCGATAAAAAGTGCAATAGCTCAAACAGCAGCAGTATTACACAAAGATTACTCATATTTAGCTCCAAATTGTTAGGATGATAAGCAATAATTATAAGACAGCATATAGAAAAATACTTATAAAAACATTCATATTAAAAAGGCAACGGTCATAGAACAATAGAAGGAAAGCAAAAAAACGAAAAAATCTAAATAATGAATTTATAATAAAGCATATAGAATAATAGATCATAAACATAATTATTCACCTGTAGCGCGATCATCTACTAGGATATAAATTGCAAAGTGCATAAGGCTCGAGGTCAGGTCCGGCGAGGAGCGTTCCTCAATGCTGGTATTCGAGGTCCGAGATGGTTTATTATTATTGTTTAAAATATGCAAAAACGGTGTTCTATACTTTTATAATAGCCAATCTGCTGCTGATGGCATCAAGTTTCATTTAATAAGCGATGAAAACGCTGCTTATGGATCTTTGAGGTCACATTTATCAAATCTTCTGGACATTGTTTAGCTTTAATTATGTACATTTTACGCAAGTGTGGAGAATTTATAATAAAATGCTGTTATGTATTTCTTTTTCCGCTTCCCCTTCACTCCCTTCGCCTAAACTTGCGCTGCGTTGTTGGATGACATAAAATATAGCCCACACTCCTACGTCTATTTAAATTGTTAATTGTGTTGAATGTAGAAATCCAAGATTTATTTCGTCTTTGTTGTGCTACCAATTTTTAGAATTTCAAATGCAAGTTATTAGGTATAAATGTTGATTAACAAAAGTGAATATTAAGCCTGGCTGATGAGATAATACAAACACTAGAGCGGTATCTGAAAAAAATATAGATATCGATAAAGATTAAGCTAGTAGTACAACATATTCTTATATCTTACTGCCATGCTGAACAAAGTCGGGATTGGCTATTTGCAATGTAGATAGGAAAACTTTCAAATAATTTTTGCCAACAACCAAATATGATCACAAATCTTAATTCCAATGAGGTACGTAGCAACTAAAACAATATAAAATAAAATATAGGGAGGTCATTTACCACCATTTACGTCGCCTTTCAAAAATGTTACGGAACTTGTACTCAAGAGACATTAACAAGCTTTTCGTGTAAGGTCGCCTCTGTGTTATGATTTTAAAATGGTCAACATAGAAAATACTAGAAAAATATCGCCGCCATGCTGCAGAAAAAGTCGTAATACTTTGCTCTAGCAGCTATGACTCACGTATAATCAATATTGATCCTGTTTAATTCGACCTGCGAAGGTTAAGAGAGAGCCTGCGACTGGTAAGGAAGATGTTTTTGAATAATTCATTGTAGGCGAGGTATTTAGATAACGTAGAATACAAATTCAGATGGTCTAAAATGTAAATATTGAACGTAGTTGCGCTGTTCAAATAGACATTAACGGATATTTGGAACATCTTCAGAGTCCTTGATATTTGATTTGGACACAGATAAAAAGGTGAAGTATAACATTTCGTAGTATGGTAAACTTATAAACTAAACTGTGGTTAAACTAGATAGGATTAAGGCAAAAGAGCTCACTAGGAGGAATTTCTGTAGTAAAATAGGCAAAACGGTAATAAAAAAAAATCTAAGTTTATTTCGCTTTAAGTTCGTACTAGGGGGCCATAAAATGGCCCCGATTAATAAGATAACAACTTCTATGCTTAATAAATAATAACTTTACGAGTTTTGGTTTAATAAACGCAACGCTTACCGTAAATCTAAGTTTTAATACGTAACTTATCCGTGTTGAAAGAACGGTTAACAGCAACTGTGTGCCACAAGGACCCCTTTTGCGCCTACCTATTTGTTTTATTAAAGCATTTGATTTACGTTTTCTCTTGTATCGTTATAATGTTCGAATCATGATGAGAACATTTAGAAATTATAACTTTAATCATTCTCGTTCTGGTTATTTTCTTGTTATGTTGATAAGTCTATATTTATCAAAATTGCCAGCACAATAAAATTGAATGAGAGGCATCAGATTTCTTGACTAATTGTTTACCTACGCACAATCAAGCGCAATCCGAAGGCTTTAATAACATAATCGCTTCATTTTTAAACAAGGTAATTCAATTTTAATTATAGCTTATGCCGTTTGTGTTTGTTTAGCTGTTTCAGAAGTTCGAAAATATTTTCTCATGGTGCTAAGATTAAGCCGGGTGGATCTAAGCGATGATTATAAAATATATTGCATGGTCTGTTTGCTACTCATTTCTTTAAATTCTGCTTATCCTAATTTTGTTAGTTTTACTATGGCCAAATAAAACGATTATGATAAAAATAAAATTTGTAGCACTTTTTTGAAGCTCTCCTACCTTAAAATTGTTTCTTTAAAACTGTTTATCTTCTCTAGACTTTGGGTTGGAAAAATTTATATAAATTGATGTTTGCTGAAAAATATTTATTTCTTTGAATATAGCTAAATAAATATTTTGGGAGATGTAATTGAAAAAAAAAAATTTACATAACAATCTATTTATTGTTTTGAAAAATTCTAGTAGTATTGTGGGTAGTGTTATAAATAAATAACAGGAGAAAAGTAGCAAGCCAATCACTTTAAATCAAACCCATCTGTATAAAAAGATCAGTTCCATAAGTCATCCTTCCGCCTCGTATAGGCTATGATTTATCATGTTCTCGCAATTTGCATATAGAACAAATAGCAGTGATTAACAGGCAGTAATCAGCTTAGTTTAGTGTGTTACTGATTGAATAAATTATTATTTTAACACACCCATTTATCAAGCAGCCGGCAACGCGTTTGACAATTATAAAAAAAGGTCGTTAATTTTTTAATAGCTCTTTCTTGTCACTTCTTTGGTAAAAGTTCACCGACGAAAGTTCGGTTTAATTTAATATGTAAATTCTATGAAATAAATCACTTTTAAGGTGCAATGAAGTTGTTTGAAACCCTACTAACACTTATGGTATCAGTATATGCAGGATAACCGATTCTATCAGGATCCGAAATCAAGACAATCAAGGAAGATTTTTATTCGGCCTTTAAGTCACTTTTAATAGCGTTTTTTATTATTTTTTATTAATTGGCGATTGTATTTAGTGGTTCTTTTAAGGCGGGTATCGAAAGATCTATTACTTATACATTTTCGGTAAGCCGAACTATGTTTTATGGGATGGAATGCAATTAAATTAATTGGTACATGAATTCCAGAGATATCAAGGCTAGGCAAGTGTAATCTTGATAAGATTTTTGCAATTAGCTGCGTTCATGTTTAGATAATGATTTGCATAATATTTTTCAATGGAAAAGATTCACCACTGTTTGCATTCGAAGGGTTTGTGGTTGAGTAAACTGTTATACTTAAGAAGGTATCGGAATTACTCAATATTAGCCTATTTAGGACTCATCTTTCAATAATCAAGTGGATGTAGTTGGCTCTACATTCCACACTCGTGATGTGATGGAGCTCTGTACCATAAAACTTAATACAAAATTTTATTGCATCTAGATTTAATACCATCGCTATTAATAAGAGAGATAGTGGCTATAGATTCAGCCGGGTTTTTCCTCTCAAATTGGAACGTGAGACATAAAATCACTGACCTAGCCTTACACCTAATGCTCATGTTAGTCGCCAGCAATAGTATGTACTAAATTACTATGTTATAAATGTTTTCCATGTCGATAAAAAACCTCATTATTAACAAATTTAGAGTAACAATGACGCTTGGTTGCTTGCTGCCATGAGAATGTAATTTAAAACTAATTTGTATTTATAGTCTTCTTTCTTAATCGGCTTATATTTTACGAAATTGTTTGGAAATGGAACTACATTTCTTTTTGTGTTTTGTTCTTGAAAACTGCTATATTTTGAATGTTGTAATTGACTTATTAATATTTACATTTTTTAAAATTAATCGCATAATTTTTAAATAGATATCCATTGTAATTTACACTAAAATACTTCAAAATTATTTAAGTGCAATATTATCTTTTATTATTTCAATTTGCGTGTCCAACCTTGACTTGTTCATTTCATTATGTGCAGAATAAATCCCCGCAACAAATTATGCCATAAAATTCATGCATTTAGAAAAATATAGGTTTACTACCATTCAGAAGCTAAAGGAACAAATTATTTAAAAATATTGTTTTAATTGGAGTTTGTTTTGTAGCTAGTAAACGGATTGTTTAACGATCAAGAGTAACTTTAATACTTAGTTTATATAAATATTTGTATTTAATATTGGCGAAATATTAGATCTATAAGCACCATCATTTTTTAATAACGCCCTTAAAATAATGAACAAATGAACATATAAATATAATAACGCATGTGGTTTTGAAGAAGTATGTTCCAGCTTGTTCTAAGTTTAGTAATTTCTAAAAGCCCCTCCGGCCATAACAAGCAATGAAGCATAATCTATTCGTTTATTTATTGTTTGATTTGGTCCTATCTTCCAGAGATCTAACAGTACGCAGCTTTTTTACACATATCACATGCAGTACCGTTATAGAATTCGGTCTTGTACACTATGGTATTAGAAAATGAATAGCAAAGCAAGGCAAGGTAAGCACCTGCAGAACAATTTAATAGCTAATACTGTTCGCTGACAAGTGATAAATAAATTTCGCAAGAATGTTAGCCAGAGAGAGAGAGAGATGACACCAACCTGTCTTACGACACATGCAATAAAATTTTAGTTGACACAAATAAAAGTTTGTACGTTATAGAAGAACTCTAGTAAAGAGAGAGAAAGGTAATATCATCAAGTTTTGTTTATCTTCCGAGTTGATCACTGATAATGCATATAAGTACGACCTGCTTGGCCGCCATATCATACTATGCCTATCAAAGTATTGTAGAGTTTGTCGTTTATTTATATATATTTTGACTTTTTTATTTCCTAATTAAAAAGGAAGATGGAACGGGTCGATGAATTTTTGCCTATAAATATGCGTTTTTATTTTATACTCTCTTACGAAATTAACATAAAATTCTCAAGTGGAATATAATAGAGCGGTATGTTCCACATATTGTTTCCTTTATCATCCGAGACAACTGGCTTTGCCTTTTTTGGGCACCATCATCAATATTTGGTAGCGGTTACATAAAAATGAAACTTAATACGCGCGGGGATTTTTTCGATTTTTTAAGGCACCGAAAAATGGTTATTTATGTATATCAGCTTACCGTAAACTCACTACCATAACAGAACCGAACATGTACGGCTACAGTATCCGAAAAGACCAGATTATATCTAATACCTATTTATTTCCTAATCTAAAGAAAACGAAGCACATCACCGAAAATTCCTGCTTTCTTAACCTACGCATCCTCTTATCTCAATAAATTAGGTTACAAATTGTGCTTAAATGTTTTACATCAAACGTTACACAACGTCATCTCAAAATTTATTCCGGTATACCTCCAGCTTTAATGGTACCATTTTCTCTAATTGACAAGATCCTAAGGTTTATAGCGTTTTCGTATTCAATAAAAGTGTCAACCTGGTAATTAAATCAATAAATCGTTGGGATCTGTATCATCAGAGTACAATTATTAGTTTAACCTTCGAAAGAACCGACCCAGATGTGTATGTGTAGAAACAACCAGGCGACGTATGTGGCACTGGTACTGCTCCCAATATAAATTCACACTCGATTTCACGCCCTTTTATCAATTGATTTGCAAGTAATTTGCATGAAATTTGTTTCGATTTGCATATACAATTGCAATCGCTTGCCTGACGCACGATTAAACAAAAATCATTCGTAATTTACAACTTTATAATGCTTATTACTTGCCAACCTGCATAATTTATTAAAAGATTTGTTGATATCATTCACATTACCGCTATGTGCATGAGCTGCCATTTTAATTTAATTACGATTTTTTAAGTTGGAGTCATTCAAATGCAATGTAAATGATTGTACATTGACACTCCAACAGAAGACAGAAGTTTTGATGTTTGGTTTCTTCCATAGAACAGATTTGTTTCCTTTCCTATTCACTTGAGGATCCACTTGAATATTCTAAAATTACATGAAGCTATAAGCTATTTGAAAATTAATACCGCGTAACAATTTATGTTTCACATCATATTGGTTCCTCTTCATCAGAACTATCTACAGAATCTCCTTCTATATTTTATCTTTTTCTTTGTTTTCTCATATTGATGTATACTCATAGGATATTAAAAGTTTTCCAACTTTCTTGCTATGCTTACGAGCATCTATAATCTATTGTAGAATAGGAAATATATCTTTTCGAGTTCCACGAGATGTTTAATTATCATTAACATTATTTTGTTCAGCGGATGTTCCTGGTATCCGGTCATTTTCAATATTTTCTTCAGTTAAAGTCATTTAGGCGAAGATGTAGGTGAATTTGAATGAGAAACGACGCCCCTTGGCTTGAATTCAGATATAGCAGCTGAAGATGCTTTACCCAAGACCTTAGTAATCGTCCGATGGTCATTCTAAATATTTGATCCCTTGGGCTTTGATTTAACTATAGTCGACATTGTTCATAAAAATTATATTCAAGAGATTAAAATCGATCATCGTATTCAAGCATTTCTACCAAGTTGCAATCTGTAGAGTCATACTTTGTCTAATGGCTTCCTTGGCATAACATCAGTTTCAAGCAATTCTAAGAATATTTCCAAAACTATGTAAACAGATTTTTGAGATATAAATAAGTGAAAACCAGCTAAGCTATTCTGAAATTCACATATAAAAATGCAATTGGACTTGGACATTCAATCATTTTATCTCAAAAGATTTTCGAAAAAATAAAAATAAGCATTTATTTTCACCTTGCTCATTGCTTGACATTCTATCATTGACAGCCCTTTATATTTCTTCAGAACAATGTTCTGGTTCCTTTGTAAAAGCATTTGCAGCTGATCAAATTCCATCATTTGTTAGTTTTACTAAATTTATATTTCTGCTCGTGAGCAATTATTCTTACTTCTTTAATTGTTAATAAGAAACTATTTAATGTGTTTGTAAAATACCTTTAAATTATTCCCCAAACCTCGTTGTTGGTCCTATTGGCCCTATCTCATAATAGTAAGTCATTTCTTTTCTCAAGCGTGTAACGAGGAATATTATAGACGATGGATGCCTTCTTAATAGACATTTCTTCATTTTTACTACAACTTATAGCAGCTTTCTATGACTCCTCACTCGTATTACCAAATAGAGAGATAGCTTGCCTGGTTTAGTATCTATAAGAAAAATAAAGGAATGCGTAAAGCAAATCGACTACTATTTTGATGTTAGATTAGACGTAGAATAAAAAAAACGTTAAATACAAAAACCAAAAAAAAAAAAAATAGAAAAAACTGTCTTACAGCAAGGTAAATGAATGGACTATAATATTTTTGCACTACTATGACGAAAACAAAGCTTATTTACTCATATTTTATATATTTCTATAAAGTAAAATTTTTATATGTTGTTGGTGCTGAGAGTTCCGGAGTAAATTAAATGCAACACAGCGCCATCTAGCAAATGATTCTTCAAAAATTTCGATCGGTCATCTCCACCGATCGGCCATCTCCTCGAATTTGCCATAACATAAAGCACAATCGGCAATGCGTCATCCAATGAATGTTATCGATAAAACTAATGCCAAAAACAATCTGTAATTTCATTTTATATAATGTATGTCAGTTTCTTGTCATAGGAATTTAAGCATGCATTTAAACATTTTATTTAAAGTTTGAATAAGAGCTTAGAATAAACAACGTAATTGAACAAATAAATACCAACGATAAAATTGCAAATGCCGTCACACCTACACATAAATACATCTATCGGAACGCATCCCATTTGAATGTTATCCTACCAGGATGAAATCGGACCAGATAGATCCGGCCTATTGATTTGATCCTTAAGAGGCTGGTGTATTAAGTAAGGATTATCGACAGCCGATACGTGACCCACATCAACATTGTCAATCTGTTTTCAGTAGCTAGTGGAAGCCCAAGCCGTGCGATAAGGCGAATCAGCTTCACTTGAGTTACAATCAACTCAATAAGGATTTGTTCTAAAGATCACTGATTACTCAGTTGTTTACTGTCGGGATCGCGATAGGACTCGTACACTCGCAGACTCCTTTGAATCTTTTATCTCCGACGATAAACTTAATTAAAAAGTATTTCTGTTTTTCTGCTTTATTTAAAATGCTTCTTTAATTCATTAACTCCTTCGTCACCTTCGTGCTAGGTCTTAATAGAACATTTTTTTTTATGCTTTCCTTAAGTTTAGAATAAAATTTAACTAGATAAGTGTTAGGTAAACGCTTGTTTTAGAAGACGTGTAGGTTATCGACAATATTAACTGCAGTGTTTGCTAAAATTGCAAATATAAGTTTACTCACAGATACAAAACCTTGAAAGTTTGAAATATATTACAAAAATACTTTAAAGAAAACATTACCCATCTCAGAACATATAATCTATATTGAGTTTAAATTTATAGCACATAAATACATATATTTGTAAAAAGGTCATTGGAGTTTTTGAGAAACAAAACAAATAAATTATTTTGCTCAAATCAAGTGCAAGTATTCGCTGTATATTCGTTCCCTATATGCTATGCTGTATAAATCGTATTATAATCTCTTAAAAACGAATTATGTTGATTGATTGAATTTTCAGCCAATTTGACCACTCCTAATATCGCCTAGTTCATAAGAAATGCTTAGTTTAAGACTGACACAATCAACATAAAGAAAGATAGGCAAGACCAACTCAACAATAATTATTTATATCCGTGACGATGGCAAGAAAGCTCGTAAAGTACAATTTCTTGTGGGCAACTCAAAGAGAACGCGGTTTGGTCGGGGTTCTCATTGAATAATGATGGATTTCAATACACTTATGTCACTGGGAAATGTTTATTTTTGCTCTGTAAAGCGTAGGCTTTTAATTGCTATGTACATATCTGTATCATATTTACATCTGAAAACGTGTTAACAATACGATCGACTTGGGAGCAACGCTTTATTGAATATTCAACAGTGGTTTCGAGTTCTGTTATCGCCATTACAACTCACCTATTAGACTAATTTAATTTTATAATTAATATGTTTTTAATTTTGTTTACAGGTAACGACACTTTTTGACCTCGACTTGAATCCCATGGCAGCTTATATACCAATGCCCAAGTGTTATCCAACAATTACCCATACTTGCCAGTGGCTCAGCGTGCTTGAGGGTCATGCTTGTCTGTGGCTCATACTTGGTAGACGCTCATAGTCGTTTGTGGCTAACACTTCCCTCTGGCGTATATTAATCAGTGGTTAATACTTGCCTGCGGGCCATACTGGCCAGTGGCTCGTCGTTGTCGACGGCTCAAACCAAGCATATAAAATCAGACTCTCACTACCTAGATATTTTTTCTGCAACTCATCAAACAGGTATAAGTTAAGCAAATTAGTTAATTGATAACTGTTTTCAAAGAACTAATCGCATCAAAGTGTGTAAGCATCTGTGAGATTTTTGCATATGTATGCCCTTGAGTGAATTGGTGGTCATAAATCGTTGGGATTCTCATAATAAATCAACGCGATTCTTAATGCCTTCATTCCAGATGAAAAATTTAGGTTCTAGCTCCACATTGCCAGCATAACTTATTTTTTTGTCGGGCGAAGAAATGCCATAAGGATCATTATAACACTCGAGCAGCATTAATACAAGAATGATCATCGCTTAGTACCGGTTCTTTAGCCCCGCGTTTGTTAGAAGCGCTCTCTTTCGAATGCTAATATTTTTAATCCTGTTTAGTTAAATGGCTTCGAGAAGCCTAAAATAGATATGAACCAATTTCAGTTTGAAAAACTCAATTGGTATTGACTTGCTAGTACCAAAACGTACTCAGTTCTCCTACGACATTCATAAAAATAATATTGCTAAAAATGCTGATCAAAGCTTAAATGAAAACCAATGTAGATAATAGTAAGTCTACATTAAAGAAAAGGGCGTTTTAGCTATTGAGAGCTCCTCACGTACCACCATTAATCTAAGCGTTCAAGATGAATATCTCATGTCATTGCAGGACTAGATTCATCTACGGTCGGCAAGGTGAACGTATGATCTATATGGTTTTTTCTTGCCATTTACACAGCTTTATGGGTAACCGTTACTCTTCTTGTGTTCAATTATATCGAAATAATACTTCTAACATGACTGTTAATGAAGTGAAATTGCAAATCGGTTTCAGAGGTGTTTTAATAGATGATTTTATGGTATAATTTTATTATATATCGCCTCCAGTTTGAATAAGGACACCTTTAGAACTCAAGTGCGATCAATTTATCATCTTTTGTGCAAAGTGCATTTAAATTATTTGATCTGGAGCGGAGAAAATTAATTTTCTCTTCTTCTCTTCACTGTATCATATTCAAAATGTGTATTGAGACGTGGTTTTGTAATGGATTTCCTGAAATTTGCGCTGTTGCTCTGCCAGAGACTTTCTAAAAAAATGGTTTAATGCTTAAGGTATTCCCAGTCTTGCTCATTTCGTTCCAATTAATTTCCCACTTCAACTAATTTTGCAGTATATTTTAGAAAATATATTTATCGAGTAACTTCACTATGTTTGCCTTTGTATATAATTGTAACAGCTAATTAACGATTTTTCAACATCGAATTTGCTGTTTTGAATAGATCTGAATCAGCAGTTATCATTTGTTAATTGACTTAGTGTTGCGTCGTCTGCTGAAATAGAGACACGAAACTCAAATAAAAAATAAGCATTTAAATTAATTTAGATGGTTCATAGATAAAAACTAACTTTACAAAAACAGTTGATTTCATTTGCGAATAGAATTTTAATTGCGAATCTTAAAGCACTTCAATAAATTTTATAGTATATATCAGAAAGGCTCTCAAAAACCCATCACCATTGAAATAGCCCAGGCATGTGCTTCTGAAATAAAAATGATAATCTAATAGTCTTGAAAAGCGGCAAGGCGCGATAGCCAAAAATAAATCTAATGTTCCCTCTAATCAATAACCAATAAACATCAGACTTTATGGGTCTTCATTTTTTGTCGACCGAAAAATCGCTCTTCAATTCCCATAAACAAATACCTCCGACACCTTTCCTAAGTGGCCATTACAATAAAACCGAATTTTTACGTCCTGATCAGGATCAGTTTTTCGTGTCCTTACTCCAGCTTAGTTATTTTTATGTGTTCTAGTTCTTCCACGTGCGTTGCTACTTCCCAAGTTTTCGTGTTACGAAATCGAAAGAGAAAAACCGTCATGACTCTGGAATTTAATTATACAAAGTTATCGGTGCTTCTCAATTTCATTTACATACAAATCGGCAATAATTACCAAATAAATGAAATAAACATAATTAGTACCATATATCTGCCCGCTCCAGCTCGATCTCAGCCGCATTAACAACCAATTTTTTTTCAGAAAATCAAGTGTTTATTCGAGTTTTGTCCAGAGGAATTATGTTAATCTAACCTCAACTAACCGTTGAATTTTTTCGACAAATATGTAATTTAAAAACATAATATTGAAGAAGTAATATATTGCTCTTTCGGAGTCTTCAAGATGTGTCTGGCTTTTTTTTTCTCTAAATTTAATTAGTAGTTCGAACTGATACGATGGTGATGTCCAGATGGTTACCAGAACCGGTACATTTCGACTCGAGATTGGATTAGAGCACACTCTTGATTGGAAAATATACAGGGTGGTTATCGTCTAGATCTGCGTTTTAAATTCGCGTTTCAATAAACCAGTTGAGTAATTTTTATAAATCGTAGTTTTTGTTCCAGTAATCGTTTATATATCGTAGATTTTTCGGATAACCATCTCCAAGACTTTTTACCTACATCATCGAGGTATGTAGCAAACAAAAAAATTAATTAACAATTCCGCTTTTATGGGCTATTAAAGAAGAAAAATCAGATAAAACGGCACTTAAACTATATATTTATAGCATTCATCCAATAATTACTATATCACACAAATGTAGCAAAGTTGTAAAAATAAATTTGAAATTTTAATTTTTCCGAAGCTCTCGTTGACTGCGGTAGCTAAATCAAGAGTCCAAATTAAGACCCACATAGGCAATTCTCATGGTTAAAATTTTAATGTCCCTAAATTTATGGATAGCGGTTATGGTTAAAAATTAATAAAAATTTGTTTCGTACGTTCCACGACTATAGAAGTTCGTTACTTCGCCATAAAACGCTAATAATTCAATTTTGTTTGCAAAAGTGAATGTGAGGCCGCATTAAATAATTTAAACAAGAAATTGGAAATCCTATCAGATATATTATTACAGTTAAGTGCCAAAACCTTGTTAACAAATAATTACAGAATTATTATCTCGAGAAATCAAACTAAAATGAGGTAGCCTAGCCGTTCAAAAGTGGTTAATTTACATAATACGCATCATAATGATTCTTATATTATAAAAGTCGGAGTAACAACACTGCATAACAAATTATGAAGAGTAATAATCTTGTGGCACGTATCATGTAAATTGATAAAAGAGAATTTTCATTCAACTGCTTCATTACAAAGAAGCCTGATATTTTGCAAGTAATATTGCAATTTCGTCTGATTTAGTATTAAAAACCTGTTGCAATAAACCGTTACGCGAAAGAGATTGCTATTAAATCTATATTTTGAATAAATTGCGTACTTTTTAAAGAACAAACTGGCACATATATGGGGAGTCGATTACCCTTAACTCACCTTAAAATAATTTATGTAAATATTTTTGGGAAGTGGATCAAGTGTTATTGGGTACGTACGCAATTTTTCAAAGTTTTTTTTAAGTACGAACGTTTAGGAGAAGCATCAAAAATCGTGGGAACTTTACAAGCATCCTGTGAATTAGAATCCAAAACAAAATGCATTCATGACAAAATTGGAAAAGGCACTTTCTTTAATTAAGTTATAAACAAACTTTTATGTTCCCTTTCCTCTATTAAAAGTAATTAAACAGAATTGGTTATAAATCATTAAGTAGTCAATAAAAACACTGTACAATCATATTCGCAGAACTGTAATACCTATTACGTAACGCCCATTCAATATACGTTCAAATCTCATTTATTGTTTGTTTCCCGATTGGCACTCATCCTTAATTAAATTTAAAATGCATTAAAAATTGCAGGTAATGGTGCTCGTAAAAGGCAGGTCATCATTATTTAAACAAATGTTCACTACTCACGTTGCTATTAATTATTATTTCGAGTTGATTATCGAGTTCGAGAAAGATTGCACAAAAACGAATGGTTTTTAATGGTTAAATGTTTGAATTTCATTTATGCTTAAACTGATGTTCGGATTTATAAGATCGAGTAAGCTACCACTTTTGATTAATGAACTTTTTTATTTTTATCTCACACAATTTTAGCGAACTACATTTTCAACATTTAGTGTCTTTTAGCTTACACAATATACTTTGACAAATCTTTTTAGCAGCCATTTTCCTGATTAGAAAGGAAATCTAATGTGCGGAAAAGAAATTTCAAGTAAATATTTCAAGAACATTTTTACGCAACATTAGTTCAGGCGCACATTTCTGCTTTCTATTTTTTGCACATCCCGCGTATCTACCCTGTTATGGGGTCATCTTGGTAGAACCAGGATAGACGCAAAATGAGATTCTCATCAACGACTTAATTTCATTTCTAGAGGGAAGAAGACTGTTGTAGGTAACGTAGATATTTAGAGAATCAGGGCAAAAGGACTGAAGACCTAATTGCCAAGGAGGTTTGTCCATTCCCGAAACTAACACATACCGAAACATAACTTTGTAACTGTGAAGGTTCAATAAATCCGACCATAATGTGAATAATATTTTTTATTCATTCTATTGAAGAAAAGGCAATAAAATAAAAGTGACGTCATAGCCAAAATATCAGTTAAAATGGTGAATTTACAATATTTTTAAACTTGTTAAATTTTTAGACGATCTTTTGATCTATCAATGAACATCACTACCGCCCAATTAACACATAGAAAAGTAAGGAATAAGAATAGAATTTAAATACCCATTGCAGACATATGAAACTTCTTTCAATTAAAGATCGTTTTATGCAATTAAGAAACTGTTAATATCTAAGCTTTTTGGTTTGAAAAGCTACACATTTTTATTTTCGGTACTTAATAATAAAGAGATTATGATTAAGTAGTTTAGTTATCGAGAACTTCAACAGAAATGTATTCATATCGACAGAAGACGCAGAGTTCTGTTATTAAAAATGAACTTTAGCAGATTGTAGCTCAAATACTACATGCTTAGATTTTTTGGTCCAATGTGTATAACATTCATTTTAGGAAAAATACGCAGAGGATACCATAAAAACAAAGCAAATTGAACAAAAACCTACGCGTGACCAATCCAAAAGACCAGATAAAATTAAAACATTCCATAAACGAAAAACTTTACGGCTAAATTGCTGTAATGGAGAGAAGTTTGAGATTACGGGCGCGCGAAGAATCTTCATTACGTACTTTAAATATAGACATCAAAAATAACAAAAAATACATATGTGTATTTCACAAGGCATCGAAATAAAAAGAAAATAATAACGCAATATTTCCGTGATAAGAAAGTTGTAAAAATCCGAAAAGAAAACAATAAAAATAAGAGAATGCGTCGTAAAAATCGGCCAATCACTATAATAAGGATGATTTTATTGTCCTCTTGGGTATAAAAAGCGATTTCACGCTCCGATAGGCAAAAGCGTTGAATTTTTTTCGGAACTTGAAACGAAATTTAATAACTGCTTGTGTGCGTAATTACAAGATAATTTTTACACATTTTTTCTTGGGTGTTCTCCACGTATTTACTTTAGAGTATTAATTTAAAACTCAATTTAGTCAGGTTAAGTTATAGTTTTCTCTGGTGCTGGTTTGTGCCCCCCACGTCAAATTTAAAGCTCATAGAGAGAAAATATGTATTTCGTGAATCCTCAATAACTGACGTTATAATTACAGGCGGTTCTAAAACAGTCGATAATTATCAAGTTAAACAAAACTAATTAAAAATGCAGCAAGTTCACATATATATAAGGTACCCATTGTATTAATTTCAGGTAAAGGTCACGAACCAATCCGCTTAATTACCAACAACCAAAATTGGCGAGTTATTTAGAATCATTAGACGGTGATTAGGACATGCCATAATTAAAATAGTTCACCATTTGCAAAGGCTTGTTACAATTCTAAACGATTCATCACAAAGCAATGGATGCATCAATTAAGGTATTTTTTTGCTGCAGTGCCCATCAAAAATGATTAATGGCCTATTAATGATAAGTGGATTGCTCTTATAGGAAAAATCTAATTATTACATATTTTATTCGAATGTCATTCTTTCAATGCTGATTACTAAAATAAATATTATATTGATTTATTACAATAAATACAATGTACAAATGTATAACAGTATTGGACAAATAGAAATCAATCTGTTCCATTTGATTGCTGCACTTCATAATATACTTGTTGGTAAGACGTACTTGGTATTTGCAGAAACAATAGAAGATCGCCTTAATATTGCATTAATTGACTTAGAGTTAGAATTTTCGTAAAAAATGAAAGGAAAAGACCTTTTTTAAATAAGTGTCTTAATTGATGTGCACAGATAAACCGGGACTGCCATTGGTACTAGAATTTATATGAGTAATAAGTTGGCACTCCGAGTAAGGAAGGCATTCAAATTAACTTCATATTATAACAAATTTATTAATGGCATTTATTTGTAGCAGGCAGGAATTTGTAACAAATAGGTATTTGTTACGGAGTCATGTTGCTTTTAATGACACTCGTAAAGCTTGTGCGTCTGATCACTTAATGATTTATTAAGTATAGGAGATGCTGGGCTAGCTGTTTGCTTTTGCTTATTACATCAGTTTGCTAAGAGAAATGATCTCTTAGTCTGGATGCTGAATGAGCTAATGGTTGTCCAATCTATAAACAAAAGAAGGAGGCTAATTGATGGTATTAAAGGTTCTGAATGGTCAACACCACAACAGTACTACTATTTGACAGACCGGCATTAGCTTGGTAAAGTTATTGCTGTTATCAACTACTGGAAACTTGTTCCGAAGGTTGTATTACAAGGTGGTACTATTGGCCGTTTCATCAAAATATTGACGCTATTATTCCTGGTGGTTTGAATTGACTTGAAATTGCTCTGTTTGTTTAAAATTACTGTTTGTTTAAAATAGTTGTTTGTTTAAAATTGCTATTGGCTTAAAATTGTTGTTAGTGTAAAACTGCTTGACCAACACTCCTTAAAATACGATTCTTTCACTACAATTACCCTGCTTCTCTGCAATTGCAATTCTTACTTTAAAACGACTTGGGTTACTTTGAAGTGGCTCGAGCAGGTTGGTTTGGCTCAAAATAGCTCGAGTTGTCAATAAACCGTTTGAATTGCATCTAACTTTCTTGGTTTGTTTAAACGTTGGTCGATTTGCTGCGACTGTCCTGGGATTAGAAGTGTAGGTGCAGTCCACGCAATTTTCTTTTTTCAGTAGAAAATGGCTGCACATAAAGTACGACATTTGAAGAAGAATGCTCGAGTTTTGAGAAGGCGTACTGGCCGTGAGCATAAATTATACCTTAGAGCAATAACTGAAATAAATAAATTATTCTCTCTAATTGAATACATACCGTATAAATCAGAATTCTCTAAAACTATCGCATGTTATCTGAAGCTGTCGGCACATAATTCATGATAAATTTACAATAAGCTCATGCATCTGGAACAATTTATGCCCAGGTGCATGAATTTTGGACCAAAACTTCCCCTTTAGCCCCCAGCGCTTTTTTGGTTACGAACATAATAATAAGTTGATTAAAGTAGCACATCGAGAACGCTATTGAAGAAAGTAGATGATGTATAGGCCGATTCTGTATATTAATCTCGCATTATTATAAATCATGTCGTACATATTTTTGATCGGGTGAACTTATAGTCGTGGCTTTGATAATCTGGAGTCCAATGGATGCGCTGTTTTAATTGTATATAGTTTAATTACGTTCAATTCATGTTTTATTAGTTGTGTCTATTGTTTCACTTAAGACTTTCGTTACGGATATCTTTCTCTCTACGAAAATTTAGTTTTTGTCAAAATGTAATTAACGCAAAACGAAAATATGTAAGAAGAGAGTTTATGGAGCTGAATGGAGGTGATTTTAGAGTACTATATGGTTGTTCTCAATACTAAATCGCAATAATACAGCTGCCCACACAAGTCTGTAACCTTTGTGCATTCGAATTGCAATTTAATAACAGCTTATCCGCTCTCATGTGTTAAGTATTTAATTTCATATCAGCACTCGCACTTAACGTTACAGTTTACCATCAATTAACTTCAATATGAGAGAGAATCCACTCTACAAACCTACCATTACGGTAAGAATATCTTCTTGCGGACTTGCCAGATGCCCTCTTGCCTCCGAACTACAGATTTTTCGTTTTGCTCTTCTATCACCATTCGCTATTCCACCATTTATAAATCGGAGCTCCCTTTATAGAGCATGACGGGAAATTTGATCCTTAATTCTTTATGTTTTAAAATGCACATATCGTTACCTATTTTGATGCTAAATAAACAACAGAAACTTAAAATAGCAAAATTATATAATTGTTAAAAATTTCACAGAGATGTGTTTTAAATAATACAAACTATGCGATTCAAGGCTTTAAGAACATGCCTTTAAAACGCAATTTTCACAGCTAGACTCCAATTAAAGAAACGTTAATTGAAACTCCATTGCGATTGTGGGTTGTATTAAGATAAGGAAAACGCATAAACTGCACTTATGAACCGGGAGGTCTGATGCTTTCATACGTTTTACGAGAGTCAATAAAGGAAATGATCGTGATTCCAAGCAATCATTGGCTCAAATTGCAAATAACTATAACATACATGCCCAATGAAAAGCACGGACAATCCTTACATTCGCAATGAAAAGCACAGTCTGTCCTTGGGTACGCAATGAAATGAAGCGACTCTTTAAATAAGTAGATGCTTATAAAACACCTTTAGATTATAACAATATGGGAAAAAAGTTACAAAAATTCTACATAATTTTTCGCTTGGCTGCCTTAACTTGATTAATAGCAAGTAATAATAATGCCTCAATTAGACTATTGAGCTCATAATTAATATAAAACCACCATAAAGCATATAAAGGCTGCCAGAAAGCCGCCTGGGCATTGAATGTGTGAAATTGGTTCACATACACAATGTAAATTAATAGGATGTATCATTAATCTGCGCCATCTGCTCGTCCTTTAATTACTCATGCGAACAAAATTAAACAACTTATTAAAAAAACTGAGTGGTAAATTAACAAATTGCACATGAATTGCATGAAATGCATAAAATAAAATCTAATTCCCAATTAAAACGCATCTAAGTGACCGTTTACCGTAAACATGTCACTTATACGTTTTAGTAGCACACCGCATTACGTTAACAGCTCCTCGTATGAAGATGTTAAATTTTTTTAGTCGGTCGTACTCTCGTACTTCTTCAATTATGCAAATTGACAGCTTGCGGAGGCAATTGTATTTTTTCACGTGGTTTTTGTCATGTCTAAATGTAGGAAATAGTCTTGACTAGACGTTGTTTGACACATCTTATAGTCATGTGGGTAATTACCGCGATGGACTGAAGTGCTAAGACTGTAATTTTGATTATAATTGCATAACTGGAAATAAAATTAAAAGTTGTTAACACTTTGGTGGAGCATTCAATCTCGTACATTTAAATTAGTATTGAATTTTGCGGCGTTTTTCTAATACGGGCGCACAGGAAAGAAGTTGAAGGTCGGGTTAGCACGAATATACAAGCTATTGGTTTGCTTTATTTCTTTTGCAAGTTGAACGTGAAATGCGACTAAATATTGTAAAAATTTATGTGTAAAATAAAATGAAGCATTTATTAGTAAATTTTTGGCGAAAATTAAAAAGACTAAAACTATTTTCCCTGCTGTCGATGAGAGCTACGTGATTATTAGGTTATCAAGAGAAAACCCAGTATTGAGTAGTTTATTTAGTGCCCATTCATTTAAAACTGCTTGAGGCTGAGTAGTAATACCGTCACACGATCCTTTATTCTTAGATAGAAAATGTACAAAAACTAAAAATCAGTTCATTTAATCTAACTATAATTAATTGGAGTAAGGAAGCTTCATATGAGAATCAAAAAGTATAGTATTATGAAGAGAACTTGTATTACTTGTATAGATTCTGATATGTAGTACGAAGACTAATAAATCCCCCGGAAAAGTCAAACAAGCCAAATATAGTTCGCTCTTGACTTTTATAACAGCATCATTGTGTTGTTAACGTTATAAGGTCTCTAACATTTGAAATGACTGACAAGATCTCGCAAGAGCTCCGAACATATAAACAAGAGCAATTATTTTCAACTTTTATGTGAATCAATCACATTCAAGATATACTTTCCCTATTTTTTCGCTGTCAAATTTGACACTAATCATCACAAGAGCCTATTATGTAAAAAGGAATTTGGATAATAGATAATGATCACTTGTTGGAACACACTGTATCATTATCGTTTTAACCTTACATTTTTTAAACAAATACTACACTTTACAAGAGTGTACAGGCCTTTGAAAGCCACGGCTAAATATGGTAATGGCACGTCGAAAAATTGTCAGGTTTTTGCGGGTAATAGAATGTCACTTTACTCAGATAAATTATAAGTGAGCCCATTTAAAGGAAATGACTGGCATCATTTGCTTATTTAAACTGTAACTTATTTACATGGCGTTTTGAGATTAATAAGTCAATTACTAGTTTGGTTTTTATGAAAGAATGACGCAATTAATAAAAGATTAAGTAATCATTTTTTAGTTGGAAAATATTAAATTTTGCAAAAAGAACTAAGCAAATACAATCGCTACTGACTTATTTTGACAATGGATGGGTAAATCTAGATAATAAATCGGACTACCTGACTTGCCCTGAGCTGATTATTGAATATTATTCCTTAAATGCTTCTTTAGATATTTTTTGCCCTGTATACTTTTCGTCACTTTATTTTGGCTGAATAAATTCATTCAATGTTCTCATACAGATATGCATGAAATACGCATCAATAAGTAGCTACGTACTTTTCTCAACATGGAGTTGCTATTTACCACGAGAACGAAATATGGGAAGAAATCGAAGGTAGCAAGAAGATGAAAAATGTTAGTGGTATCCGAGATGTCGGTGGTACAACAGAAGATGTTTCAAGTTTTAGTATATAGACAGACTGCATTGACGCGAGGCATGTTCCGAAGTTCCAGCACATGTACTAACATGCACCCAACATCAACCAAAGCAATGCCAATGGTTTATAATCTTGTCTTCTGTAAGGGAAGCCACAACGCACGACAAATGTATGATGTATGTGAGTGTTTTGTGGATGTATGTTCGATCGAACGGCACTTTGCCTGAGAAACCTGAGTCCTTGCACTTGCAAGTCGATTTCTGAATTATTACATATGCAACTGGTGCCTATTAATCACGAAGATGCAGTAACGGCACTTTTTGTAATTCATTTCCAGCAGTAATGTGCATGGTTAATCGTGCTTCATGAGATGAAGAGAAGTGGAGCTTTGTTGCAAAAATTCTGCATTCAGACATCTTTATGCACTTAATTTTTGAAAAACATTAATAGTGCTACTCAGACATCGCTAAAATTAAATTGATTGGAATATTACAAGCATTATACAAAGTAGGTTAATCAGGAAAGAAACCGAACTACAAGAAAGTAGTAATAAATGCTTACAATCTATCGAAATTTAAGACGAAAATTTGAAAACGATGACAATGATAAGAGTTAATATCGTGATCTATTTTTAATTTTATAATGCTATTATGGAAACTAATCCTTACATTTTAGTAGTCTTCTCATTAGATGTGAGAAACTTTTTTTTAAATAGTGCAAAATAGTATAGCAATAATATATGTGATTTAATTATGGGCTAAGATGACATAATTACTTTCTGACCACATGTGCCACATAAATTAAAAGTTCATAAGAGCTATTTATTTTAATTTTAATCAATGGATAAATCCAATTTCATTATTTTAGCAAATACTTCTCGTTTCGTTTTTTGTATGTTTATTGGTACTCGTTTTTTAAATTGATTCAGATTCAACTAAATAAAAGATATTGCGTGAAGAACAATATATATAACAACTAAACTATTGTACAACTTTTAAGCGATATTAATCATGCATGAATTTTTCACATTGAGTATACAAAAGTTAAAATATTTACGTTGAATATTTAATATGAGGCTAAGATATAAACATGTACTTAATGAATGCAAATCCACTAAAGCTATTTTATATAATATATATTTATTGTCACTCTACATTTTCAGCGTTCCTGAAAGTACAGTTAGGGCAGTAACTCTTATCAAAAGCTCTCCATATGTGAAAATATGTAGATTTATGACCATTACCAACCACTGAAATTGCCTAAGCCACCTTGAACGCTAGAAAAGCAATATTTGGGCGTTCCAAATGTTTGCGACGGTTTCGAGTATTTGGATTTGAGGCAATTAGTATAAATTAACAATTTGTATAATAAAGAGATTTACTCAAAATTCTTCCAATCCATCGTGTTTTACATAAAAGTCCGCCTATTAAGATGTAGTCTTATAATGTTTTGATAAACTTTTCTAATCTGGATACAGAATCTAAAATAAGTCGCCTTGGAATTCCGATATTCTCAGCTGAAATATTGCTATTAAAAACTATTATCATGATAAACTATTATTTGTGTAATTATCGTAGTAAGCTGTTACGAGCTATTATTATATTCTATTAGCTTTGTGAGCTATCATCACATTAAGCCTTGTTATCAGTTTAAATTCTTAGAGATTTTGTAAACAGCTAGTAGTTATGCTATCACCTAAAACTATATTTGTATCACAATCCTTTACTTTCCCTTTGCATTGTGCAACATAAAAACCTGATTAACTTTTGTCCAGGAAAAATTTTAAGCGCATGTGACTCGTGTGAAACTTTCTACTAAAACTCATAAATGATAAAAGTTATTAATTTATTCAAAGCCGAATTGACTTGTGGAAGTTAATTAATTTCGTAAAATATTGCGTTTCGTAGAACCAGTAAGTGTTAACCTGGACACTAAAAAGAGCAACTATTAGTAACGTAATTAATAAGTTTAAAATGGACCCAAATTTGAATATTTAATACCAATAATTTACAGAATTTTACCATTTTTGTATTAACAGCTCACCTGGCCCCGTTAGAGCTCTAACGAACGAATTATACCATATGAATTTAATCGCCTCTATGATCCATAATTTTGTCACTATATTAAATATAAAATAGTTTTGGTTGCGTAATCTTTTCCTTCCTTGTGTTTAATATTATATTAAAATTTCGATTTTAATGAACTGTTATGTTTCGAACGGGTTTTGGGTTTTTACACAAAATACAGCTGCAATCATCTTTGTATGAAAAAATCTAAACTACATTATAGGTACACGTTAGGCCTAGTGCTTTAGTAAAATCGCTTTCAGTTTAGCATTTATTGTTCTATACGCTATGAGTGGACGTCGAAATGTTATCTTTTAGAGATAGTACTGATAACTATATTTACCGCTAAGAAGCTAATAGAATTGTGATTTCTTTAAATCAATATATTACGATATTTTTCTGCAACCCATTAATTTGATAAATTAGAAAAAAATACATTGATACTTTATCCAAGCCGATTGAAATGCTTTTAGTTATTGTTCATTTTTTATAATTTAATTTAAACAGTATCTTATTACATGCTTTTGTTCCTCTTTGCAAATAAAATTTCCAGGAAATGTTGTCATACAGTTTGGAGTCACTAAGTTCGGCTTTATAAAACACTATCTGTGGATGCCATAGCCGATCCTCCCACAATTATACCAGAACTACGGAAACTTTAAAAGAGTCACATTTAGCTCTGATAAAGCCTAGACAGATCAGGAAGGACCATGTATAGATACGACAGAGCGGAGGACTCTTCAGTGTTCTACGTTCTTCAGCATCTCACTCGTATTGTGATGCGCAGCGCCGCACCAGCTAAGTAAAAGTGACAGGTGCAAATAGCGCCCGAGAAATCTTAATCAAGGATAATTGAAAAAATAACAATAATAACAACACAGGAAACTCATCTCGTTATTAGCAAACGCAGTGGGCAACTCCCGGCCAGCCTCCATTGCGTTGTAATTATTTTCTACAGACAATCAAAACTGTAACATTTCAATAATAAGATTAATTATTGTGATTCCTAGCAATAATCACAGGCTCTTAATAGACTAGACGAGTCGAAATAATGCCACAGTAAAATCACTTTTATATCCTGATTGAGTTATTTTTATCCCCATCTAAGGCTCCATGCTGGGCTATTCTAATTACGGCAGACAATTCCTCATTTAACATCTATTTTCCGCTTTCGCAAGCCGTCTTCATTTGTTAATTACCTTGTAATTCTTTTCAGGACCGTTCTAATTCCAAGAGAGTTTTGGGCGTGTCTTGAGTTATTTTATATCTGTTCTAGGCGTGCCATTTTAAGCGCTTCCATATTTGTACACAATCCAATTCTTTTGCGCCTTTCTATAACAAATAAATCTAAATTAGGGTAAAGTAAACGTATTATTCCTAATGCTCGCTTAGACATGACCCGGGTTGTGTTCTCGAAATCAAATTATGTCAAAATACTAAGTGGTAAATCACGCACAAACCAAAGAAATTGAAATGTAAGCGAAGAGCTTTCAGCGCGCTTCCAAGGGCATCAGATAAAATAAATCCTTGGAGCAGGAGCGCGTTGAAAAGATCGCTCTTATCCATAAATCACCGCATTAACCAATTCATTCCACTTGACTTAATTCGGAATGATAGAATTTCATATATATAAATTAATCCAGTTAAAAATTGTTGCGAAATTTGTTTATAATACTCATAGAGCGAAGATAAGAGGAATCTCGAAGCCTGAAATGCCTTTCCAAATCTGCGTTCGAACTGTTGCCGATTACAAAATAGCATTAGACTGTCATTACATCGCGGCCCTGCCTTTGAAACTTGCACACAGTACAGTTCTTTCACCAAGAGTTCCCACGACCCCGACAAAGACGAAGAATATTGTTTGGAACTGGAGAAAATGAGATGACAGCTCTTGTACACTTTCATTTCAAACATAGATCGGTCAAGTAAAGACGGGAGTCGCCTAGAATCAGTTTGCTGTGATGTTCGCAGGTTGTTATCGAAGAACAGTCTTCTTCAGCGGGACCTTCCTCGGCGGAGAAGACGCTCTACATATTAATTAACCAGGGAACAATCTCTTCTTCTACATCGCTAATGCATCGGGTCTTTTAGATCGGTAAAACATCGGCTCTCCTAGATCGGTAATGCATCGCATCAGCAACGCGCACATCAACAGCTGAAGCGTGATTCTTCTTTTGGAATTACCAACTGGATCGAACGCCGAGTCTCCGCGGACTCCTCTTCTGCAGAGCATTTTCGTGTGCGCTACTTTGTCCTGTTCGAGAAGAGTAATTGCCTAGTTTTGATGATTCATCCGGCTCTTCTGTAATTTGGTGTGAAATGTATATTTAGAAACGCGTAGGTATCCATATTTAAAAATATCTATTTGTTATGAGGAATACGTTAGATGTGCACCTGTATTTATTAACACTGTCATTTAAAATGTGTTAAATAAAATCTATTTGCTCATCTAGATCTTTTTGGATAGATATTTAATGTGGTAGATCAGAAACCAAACATAGTTCTTGACAAGCCAACCGACTCATTATCTTATGTTGATGTTTTTTTTTAAATTATTAGTGATATAATCGATACATAAATGACAAATAAATATTTTCCAAAGGGCTCAAAGCATTACAAAATCTTATCGTATATAAGCGACATGAAAACGCACACAAGAAGTGTCTTAACAGAGAGGTGTTCTGACATTTACCAAAAGCCTGCAGGTTAAAAGCCGATTTACACACAAACAGATCCTTTAAAATCAATTATTTCATAGTAAATAAGGTAAATTACAAGGAGACAGTGTAAAAATGACCGAGAACGGCAATTTATCAAACCCTGGATTATCTTACACCTTGCGAACATAATATGAAAAGTGCTTCGTAAGTTATGAAGGTGAAATCTAATGTCAGTTTCATTAATAATGCTCGTTGCCAGAGCATGCGTTAGAAGTATCTATTTGTAATTATTTTTATATGATGTACATTATCGATTAATATGATTGATAAATAAGCCAATGTAGAGCTAAGAGTTTTGTTAAATTTTGCAAAATAAGCCAAATTCGGAATTTTAAACAGACTTGCTTAATTAACTGTTCGTTAGGGCCGAGTAAATTATTCCTGTTCATACGTATAAAACGATTTAAAACGTCTTAGGTTCGTTTATGTGACACTGATATTGGTGATTTCAAGGCTCAAATTCAATCTTTTTAAAGGTTTATTCAAAAAGCGCTTTTATTCCATCTTCAAGTACTCAGTTTTGACTCATAGTAAAAAATCGTTTTAAGTTGTATTCTCACAGTTTATAGCGACCGTATAATATTCATAAACATGAAACCCGACATTAAATAAACATCAAATGAGCCTTAACACGATCATAGCGTTGATAATGCACGCAAACTAATTTACAAACACATCTATATACATAAGTCAATTTAAGAGCAATCCGCTTAGCTATTATTAATGGTGTATAACCAATCGAGGCGCAACAAGATCTCAATAACTAGAGGCATGTATAGAACATGTGAATAGAAATATGTATAGCGAAGTCCCATAAGTCACGGATCGCGACCGAAATATCAACTTTCTAACCCAGATCGCGAACCTGCTGCGGAGCCGCCGCATCCTCGTAACAACCGCCGCTACAACGCCATCACCGTCACCATATGTAATACTAGGACAGGTGTATTCTTCCTCAGAAGAAGAGACCTCAAAGGTCATTTTCTCAACCGCACTGAAGTGAGGAATATTTACCTTTTTAAGGCGTGTAGGAGAGGAGGAAGTTGTAAGTACACTTCTTGTTCTGGCTGAGCAAAACGTGTTAACATACGTGAATCTGTTAACTTTATTTCGTATTGTACAATTGTAATACAATATGTACTGCAATATCGTGTACCTACAATAGAGATTTATATGTTAAATCAATGGCTTTGCAATGTAAATTGAACTAGAAAAACCAAAACACTACGAGAGAAACAACACACTGAATTCTGAATTTATATTTACGGGGAAAGCTGTTTCATAGTCAGCCTCTCTACTTTATTCTCCTTTGATTTAATACATGCAAGGCGAGATGTGAAGTAGCCTTAACAATTCCAGAAATAAATAAAAGGTTATCACAAAGCGCTAAATTAAGACATTAATCAATTTCGTTACGATAATTTTCCCGTAAACCGAAAATAAAACAGCACTAACTCATGATTAAAAACAGATACCGATGTGTTAACTCTCCTGGAGATTGCTGGTGTTGGACTGAAGTAGCGTGAGAACCAGTTAATCTAGGAAGAGTGACAGCAGGGAAAGCTTCTGTACACACTCTTATTTTTATGTTATTAGAAATAATTAAATTTTATGTAACTTAAACGCGATGAACGTAAACTAGATCGACTTTCGGTGGTCACCACTGATGACACAGCAAAGATACCGCCGCTTTTCCTCTATCACCACATAAGCAGCGACTTAACCATGCAAAGCAACCGCCGCCGTTCAGTATCAACACATCAGTGTTGCATCTTAGCCGCAGAAAAGATCCCTATTATGCACCGATACTACAACAGAAGATGTTTTCTTCCTCTTCGTTGCGAGGACGATATCTTGGAGCAATCTAAAACAATTTAAACATAAATCTGTGAGTAAATGAGCTCTAACATTAGCCTTGATGTAGATTATCGTTGCCTAAGATCTAAACAGAACGGTCATTAATAGACTGTACATTTATCGGTAAATGAAAATTGTGTAACACCTACACATCATAGGAAATTGTACATGAAAGATACGCCTCCACGTCTCGAGCTCTTTTGTCACCTGCTGCCTGGCTGGACGTGTAAAAAGTCAAAAAATTAAGAAGTATTGCTGAAAGGCAACTTTCGCAGGTTATTTACCCCTTTCCACAGCTCGGCGCTCACTAGAAGCAGCTTGATGATGTAGTTTGAAGAAGGTCTAGCAAATTATAATAGATCTTTGAATTATTATTACATATTATAGTAGATAGATAGTAGTAGTAACATATGCAACTGGCCAGCGTATATTAATCATACATCTGATTCTGAGTTAGTACCCAGTAACGGCTCTTGGTTGTAATTTATTTCGTGCCGTAATGCTCATGATGCTCGTGTCTGGTTGGATCGGTGATTTTATAAATGGAGCACATTTTCAATCATAACATTAAATAAAGCGGTGCTCGCTTAATATTTATTGAATCTACTAGCGTTATTATTCATGTCGAATGGGTCTGAGGCAAATCAACACTGGGTGATTTATTTCTTCGCTGCTTTAATGCAGAGTTGAGTTGTAAAAATGTTGAATATTATATTTAATAAAGGATATCATTTATTTTAGTTTCTAAAAAATTAACTCTTCCTTTGCTATAATTGCGTTTTGATATTGGTACTGCGTATAATTTTGATGTACACCTAATTCTGAACAACAACTTTTGTGTTTTGCATATCGGTATAAAGTCTTGACAGTTTAAGGCTAGAATTTCTTTAGTAGACTAGTAACGTAAAACATATCTTACATCGGATATGAAATTTTTTAGTAATATACACTAAACGGGGTCTAAAATTGGCGAGGGATTCACAAAAATATGTCAAATTTATTATTATTTTATTTTTTCAAGCGATTTCCAAATTTCGTTGGTCACTTCGTATTCATGGAAGCTGCTCTTGATTTTGTGAAGATACTTTTGTCTTTTATATAACTAGAACTGAACTTGATGTGCGTTAGCTCTTTCATCAGTGTATTGCTTGGTCTTTCTTCATTTATTGTTTAGTGAACCTAAGACAAGTTACCAGCTTACGAAATGATATTGAATTTCAACTCAAACTAAAAACTCCGCCTATTCAAACCTTATGGTTCCTGTTTGGTGTAATTAACTTCCTTAGTAGCCTTGATTGATAGGACCAATGTAATGACATGTCTTTTAGTTTTAGGCTAAAATTGAATCTATAAATATATAATATGTTTGCTTTTAAGGCTTAAAGCATCCTCTAGCTATTGACAAATTGTTTGCTTTCACCTTGTTAATCTTTTTGCTACTAAAGTATATTTTTCTGCGAGTTAAACAACTTTTTGAAAGCAGAGGATTAGAGCTTCTATCATTAAACTACAAAGTAAAATTACCTTTTCATATTGTCTTTAAACTTATTCAGATCGAAATAAAAGCTGCAAATAAGTTACTTTAAGAAAAAAAAATTAATTGAACGATGAAGTTTGTTCAGAGACAAGAGCTGCTTTGTTTTATAAACAACGAAGAATGACAATCCAAAAACAATGTGATAACGTCAGGAAAAAAGTACAAGAGAAATAAAAGATGCGAAAAGAATTGTTGCTATGACATAAATAAGAATGTAAAACAAATAAAGTACAATGTAAAGTGGTCAAAAGAGAAGAGAACGAAAAGAAACATTTAAAATACTGATAATAAAGACGAGCTAAAATATTTACAATAAAATTCGTAGATAGGGGAGATTTTAAAAATTATTTATTGGAATCGGAAATATAAAATTAAGATAGTCAAGTCACAACAAGTGCGAGGGGCATGTTTCATCTTCAGGAAGACTTGGTGAGTAAACAAAATTTTCCTGATTAATATTTTGGCCACTATCATACGTCTTTCAAATTAGTTCTGAAAACTGTCGTGAAATATGGTAATAGGTATAATGTTTTAAGGTCTACCCAAAAATAAAATACAAACTACTTACACAATGAATTGGAAAACGATGAAGCAGGTAACTGTAAGAGTAACATTTGATAACATCCAAAATATTAAAAACTTAATAGAACGGAAATGAGTAATAGAACGGTGAAAATATTTCAATTGACTTCTACTGCGAGCAGCCTTAGATGCAGTACATGAAAGAACCATTGAATCTATCTATTGATCTATTTATCTATATAAAATAACCTATAAGTAAATTTGAAATGAAAGATGTGTAAAAAGAATGTTTACAGTTAAGTTAAGTATACAATACAGATCAAGAAAGTTATATAATTCAAATAAAAAAAATACGGGTAAAGTAGTATGGCTACATAATTTAAATGAAACAATAAAGTCTACCAAAGAACATAAATGAGGCAAAAATTAATGATAGTTGAAGAAAGGGAAGATCTAGAAAAAAATATAAATTTATAAAACAAATAAGGAAAATGTGTAAAGTGCTGACTCTAGTGACAAAATTGGTGGTTTCGTCGCATAAACAATACAACACTGAAAATTCGAAGCATTTTATCTAGAAGAAAAACAAAATGTAAATGAAAATTGATTAAAATAGGCTTGCAAGAAAAGTCTGTAGTAAATACTTAAAAGATAAATGGCACCAGAGATTTCTTTTGTAACGGGTCCATCTAAATGTTTTCATACCACTGTTAATCAAAATAGCAACACAGCACATCGAAGTATATAAGAAAGATTCCTACTGCACTCCAAAGCGCGCCATTGAGGATTTTATAGCATCTTAAGGATTAACTGTTCGCATTGTCGCATCTATCATTCTGATAAACGCTAACTGAATGGGAAAGCTCGCGATGCTAGGGCGCAATAAATCATTTAAATGGTATAAACGTAAATTATAAGGCACGATTCAAATATAATTTTAGTACACCTTAAGTTAAACGTCCACACACGAGCAACTGTAGTAAACCATGAATGTCCACGTATGTTTGAATTGTAGCCCAAGATAATTATATCCGAGGAACAGAAACGCGTGTGACTTCAGATTATCTTAATATACATACCAACTACTGCCTATGCCATTACTCATGAACCTCAGGTGCCATCTCTTTGTTGCCGTAAACGATTTTCTTTGCGCACCACGCATTGGCTTCTTCATAAAGATAATCGTAACTTCTATATTAATATAAGAAAATCTTTCAGTATCCCGATTTGTAACTTGTAATATGCTAGTTAATAATAATGTCTGTTTCCTGTGCACACTATATTTTTAAAGAGAGAGAGAGAGAAAGAAAAAGAGAAAGAAAAAAATAGTAGAATTCGCATTGTAATAAATGTAATTCTTAATCATACAACAGTAAAATTAAAAATAATAACACAATAAAAAACAAGTATAAAAGTTTTAACGATACATAAATATTGCATTCCTTAAAATCAATTTTTTGCTATCAGCCATCAGCACCTCAGAAACAAATAAAACTATTTTATACTTCCTGTGTCATCAACTAAAAATTTTATGCTGCATATACGAAGATCGCCTCACAAGTAATATGTAGATTTTTCTAATTAATGTTAAAAGCTTAAGTAAACCTTAACGACGACATAAATCAAGCATAACAACATTTAAATCAATTTACTACATTCAAATGGCCTAAATAGTGACCCTTGTGGCACACCATTAAATGAACGTTTCTATTATCACCCAACCATTTTGTCTATGTATACTGCTAATTAAATTCTATCTCTTTCCAGAGCTTTTTTGGAAGAACATACAACAACCTGGGTTCGATATCGGAATGCAAGAACAACGGAGAATGTGTCATCAACAAAAAGAACAGAACAGCTTGCAAAGCCTGTCGACTCCGGAAATGCCTCCTCGTTGGCATGTCAAAAAGTGGATCGCGATACGGAAGGCGCTCCAATTGGTTCAAAATTCACTGCCTTCTTCAAGAGCAACAACAGCAAGCCGCAAACAACATTGTAGCAGCCGCTTCGCTACGGCCGCCACCATATCTACCCCTTTTCCGGCCGCACACTCTCCCTCCCGACACAAGGAGCTCTGCTTCCGATAGCGGCGCTTCTTCTGCAGACCCAGAAGACGACCTTCGTTCCCCAAGCGCTCTTAGCATTAGGAAACCGTCAGCATCCCCGTCAAGCGACCGAGATTACTTCTCGGGATCTTCTTCAAAGAAGTTACCTTCCCCCTCTAGTGAACCAGAACACTACGGAAGTAGACTCCTAAGTAGTTCCTTGGTGCAGATTCCTCCTATTTCACCAAGCACCATCCCGTTGATCCCACCGGCAGGAATCATCCCCAAATGGTTACCTCCTTTTCAAGGCTTTGGAGATCCAGGCGCTTGGAAAGACATTTGGATGCGATCACCGATCACTATAGCAGCCCCAGCGCCGGATCAAGATGAACCCATAGATCTATCAGTTAGGACAAAAGAATCCCAATCGAACAGTAAAGTGAACCAAACAATCAGTGAATCGAAAATGGAAACAGAACCAGTGAAATCTGTGCCTTTAGACTTAACTTTAGATAGATGAAAAAGAGCCTTCTTTTTTATTATGACCTTACTTACGAAATGTGATTCCAATTTAAGCTGAAAATGGACGAATGTTCCTCTTTAAATGTTAAACTTTATTTTTACTCGTTGTTATAAAAACTGGTGTCAATGTCTGGTGGTGCAATTTTGTTTTGCTCTATTTTAGCATCACAATTTTGTATTGCTACAATTTTGTGGTGGTACAATGATGTGACTCTATAACTTCTTGATACTGCTAAATTATGATGATACAGTAGTTTAACTGAACTTTTAAGCTAGCTAGAGCTTTAATATAACAATAGGCTCATTTTTAATACGTTAATCGAAAAAATACAATCTTGTAGCCACCCTAATTTTATTGGTCAGAATTTCACAACAGCACTGACTTATTTTTATAGTACTTACCTACAAAAGATACGGTCTTATAATGACTGTGCAATTATCACAAATTTTGTGGACAACAAAATTGCTATATTATATTTTTCCATTTCAAGTATTTCACTTAGCAATAATTTACAAGATAGAAAATTTATAGAAATAGTAGAAATTTCAATTCGACTACACGTGACATTTATATAGTACCTGATTTAAAAATAATTTTGTAATATTATTATGGTTATTTTTTATATTTTTTTACTACGAAAAGCCCATATGAAAAGAAAACTTAATATATTATATTTTATCCAATTGTACAGATTTGTATGTGATTAGATTATTTTATTATTATTATTATTAAAGAATGTACGTAATTTTTTATACATATATTTTTATTTCTCTAATATAACTATTTATTTTTACAATTATGATTATTATTTACTATTATAACTATTTTTGTACTTAACGGTCAGTTTTGGGAGGGTAGCAATTTCAACGTACTGTGTTTGTATTTATTTGTTTTTATTTTTGTATTATAATTTTATATATAAATTATTTTTTTATATACATAGTTTTGATACAAACTGTCAGATTTTATATTAAAATAAGTCTTTGTAAGTATTAGTATATAAATGGCCAGTACAAGATGTGCCTTACGTTATATAATTTTTTATATATTTGCTTTAATAAAATGTTTTGTTATACTTCTTGAATTTTTGTGCTGCTCCTTTCCATTGTTTTTATTGAGTCCGACTGATCTACTGATTTAAAGAGGTGATATTGCTAATATATATTCAATGAAACTGCAAAAGTGTCTTGTTTTCGTGTCAGTTCTCATCTTTTAATTTAGCATTTATATTGACAAGCTAAGACTAGAAAGGCAAAAAGTTGAGGTTCAACAGCACAATAAATTTATTTTTTTAAGAAGTTAAGGCAAAGTAAAAACAAAGTAAAAAAGGAACTGCAAATGTTCATTTAATACCAAAATTAAAGTACAGATTATACTGTTTCAGTTGTACATAATGTATTTTGAATTTTAATGCGAAAATTAGGAAAATGGGCAATTAAATAAGTAAACACATTTTTTTCTGTAAAAATTCCATAGTTCTATGTTTGTCGGAAAAGCAATCTATGTCGGTAATAAATATATGACAATTAAATGTTAAAACTGTTTATGATCTATTCTTTAGGTATTTATTGATTCTGCGTCGAGTACAAAAATAAGTTTATAAAGGAAAATGATACATTTAAGCATACGAATTTTATTGCTAGTTTTATTTTTAGTGAACCCAGAGAATCCACGCCAATGACTTCAATATCAGAGATGTGTTGTGTTCATCTAAATTTCTTAGCAGCTTTACTAGAATATCGCGTGAGCAAAGATATGTAGTTGATATCAGTGACATGTAGAGTATCTAAGAGTGTAGGCGCGCGACAACTGTAGCATTAAGCCACCCAAGGCGATTTGAACACGCAACTGTTAAGAAGAATGATAGTCCTTCAGCCAGGCAGCACCAGCTCGAGCTCAATCCTCACTTGACTGCTTACTATTCAACTCCACCTTGCAAGGATCTACGAGGAAGCGAAGGCGAACCTGGCTCTGACTAATTTTATTACAGTATCCTTATTAATAAATATAATTGCGAGATAATTAATTTTGACGCCTTCGTTAATAGCTTTATTCTTCATGGTCTCTAACCCAAGTCTTTTACACAAGATATCTTAAACGGTTTCACTGCATACCATCGCATAACCCTAGGCAAGCATTATTTTTTGGTAGAATTAATGAATCTATTTCGTATTTTTGTTTCTATAGGCCACCTACAAAATTTAATTTAGAGTATTATTTATTATTATGAAAAGATTTGCTCTTTGCAAATGCAAATAATATATAAAAACTACGTTGTTTTTATTTCAAACTCAGCTAGTAATATATTGTTTCTATCTGAAGTTTTGAGTACCTATTTGTAAAACAATACGAAGTTATGCTTTAGGATCAGCTGGCGTTGTAACACCATAGCATATAATAATGAAAATATGATCTCAATAGCTACCGTAGGCACAATAAAATAAAAAGTCGAACATAATAACCATTGTGTCCATCATAAAACAAAAAGTGAAGCACAATAAGCATTTGTACAGCTGACCAGAATCATTTAATCTCACTATGGTGTCCAGACAATAACATATTTTGCCTTTGTTTCTACTGCTTCATATAGAAAATAATATGCTTTTACAGAACGTCCTTTTGATCGCACAGTAGTGTTGCTTGGTTTCTAATAGATGCATTGTTCCCCTATTGATTGATTTTTCGTTTGGTCAGACAAATGTGGATCGTTATAATATAATGAGATTGTTTTATATAGCGGATTTCAATTGGATCGGTAGCTTATGATATTCTCGATCAGTAGCTTATTACAATATAATTGTTTTGTGGATAATAAAATATACGAGTTAGACAGATTTCTAAATTTTAGAACATGCGAATTTATAGTGAAAAATTCCGACAATACAATATTATTTTCTAAGATACATTTCCATCACTTTTACAGGCTATTATATTTTTAACCACTCTTTAAAATATCGACGATGTATAAAATGATAATCTAATAATGATACTTGGCTGAAGTAGAATGAATTGAGATTATAGTCATAAGGTACAAGGGCATACTTTGCTTAATTATAGTTTACGATTGAATTCTGCTAATATTTTTCTATACTTTTAGCTCTATATTATTTTTAAAGCAATTGATTTTTTAATTTTGATTGGAATTTTTTATTAATACCATTCAACAGCAACAAAACTAAACTCGATTAAAGAGTCTTCGAATGTTAAGCTTCCCCATCTAAAGAAAGCCGACAAAACTATTAAACCATTTAAGCGGATCTGGATAAAAGGAGTCGGCGAATTAATTAGCGCGTCGCGTCCTCTTTTCCGCTGACAGAAGGATCGGCCGACAGACTGACTGACTGCCGTCTAACCATAAGACACGTGGATGCCGCCTCCTTACAAGTCTAGTGGGATTAGTCCGAAGAATAAAAAAATCTATTGCATTCCCAATAGTGGTTTTATGAGTTACAGAGCATTGCAAGTCTCTTCTGAACGAATTTGGGCTTATGCTCTCGTTTTTATTGGAGATCGTTAAAAGCCTATTTAGTCTCATTATTTCTTAATGAGCTAGGCCGTTGATGTGACGATTCCTTTTAATAATGCAATTAAGTCTTAAATAGTCAAATGGCGAAGAAATACGCTTATCTAGTCGTGTTCTTGTCTTAGTTTTTAAAAATTACCTTACTTGTTTTCAGTTTGCACTGTAAAGCAGTTTTCATCATAAAATTAAAACGTTGTTTTAACCATTCTTTATAAATTATTTTAGAATACCTATAAACCGTATTAACAATTGTTCCTACCTTCAATTTAGTGAGCTGTTATTATAATACTCAAATGAGTTTCCATTATTTTAAATTTAGGAAGTTGTTCTCGAATCAGAGCCTAATAAAATGTTCACATGAGTTATGTTTGTTCAGTCAAGTAATTCACAAAAGCCTCAGGATATAGAGAATACTGATATTATTAGAATTAGCAACAAATTTTTCGCTAGAAATGCTCGAATGAAGTATTCGAAATTATAACTGTAGCATAAATATACACCCATTTTCTCATTAGAAGTATTAATTTTATTTTAATACCGTTTTCAAATTCTTTTAATGTCAATTTGGTTTTTTGACATCAATAATATCTAGATTTAGGCATCTTTATAAAATAAAGCTGAAAATTAAAAAAATCTATAAACGCGATATCTAGATTTCATATCTATAAATAGTCAACCAAGAATCTATTAGGCTGTTCAATAACTTTTTCAGTTTGATAAGAGAAACATAATTTTATGGTTTGAAATACATTTTGTTATTCAATATGGTCTCCTAGAACATAACAATACATTTGTTCCAAAAATATTTTCGTTTATGAATTCTATCCCTGGAGAGATAATCTGTAAGGGCTGCAAAATGTGCTTCCACGTTTGCTATGATATAATTTTATGAAAAACGCTTTTAATGAATGAACTTTTTAAGTACGGATACAGATGGAAGTCACTAGTAAATACGATGGATGCCCCAACAATTCGAACTTAAATTATTAATTTTAGTCGTTGTCAAAAGGTTCTTGTGACACGGTGCATTGTCCCAATGAAAAATAATATTCAGAATTTATTATTTTATCAGTTGCAAGTAATCTAAAAACAAAATTTCTTTCGCCTTCCAAAATACCGATGCTAACATCTTCTTGGACGATTTCTGGACACGAATTTGGTTTTGAGCCGAAGAACCAGATTCACAACACACTTTAGTCTCTTGTTTTGATTCAGGATCATGGTGATAAATCCAAGTCTTATCAATAGTGATGAATCGACTCACATAGTATACTTTATTTTATTTTATCCTTTCAAAAACGCTCTAAATGTTGCGGAGAAAATCGTATTTGAACGTGTGTTTGTTCCATTGTTACGGAATGCGGCACTCATTGTGCATACTTGACAATATTCCAATACGATGTCCTATATTTTGTCAACGATTTCTGGTGTTGTTGCTGTTTTTGGACGCTTTTGAAGTGGATTTTCTTTAAGGCTTGTATGACCAGGTGTAAGTTTAGCAACCCATATTTTTACTCTACCAATTGAAACCGAAGAGTTCTTACATACTTTCAACATTCGCTCATAAAATTCCTTTCCTTTTAATCTTTCCATAAATAAAAACTCAATCACTGCGTGATACTTGATTTTTTCAATTGTTTAAAAAATACTATGATATGCCGACACTAAATGGTTTATAAACACAAGAAAGAACTGACAGATAGAAATGAAACTTCACCGTCGTTCATATGAAGAGTGCACCAACATAATAAAAAAATAGGCTAGAAGCAACACCCTTTTCCCACCGAAAATTTATTGAACAACCTATTAAATCGTCATATATATGATTCAGCATTTGTATAAAAAAAACATTCAAATATAGTATAACGTTTTCCCGCAGGTTCATTTGTGTGATTACTTTGAAATTCAGTTTTTCATATAATTAATACCAATTGTATGATAATAACTTGAATTCCACCCATTATATTATTACTAATCATGCTGCCTATCTATTTACCTTGGCGTTTATATTCATAATTGTATCCATCGGGGCGTTTTTATGAAACAAGTTGACAATTTTTCTATTTCAGTTTCTTATAATAAACATAAGTGTTTCTTTTGGTGGTACAAAATTGTTAATTCTACTGAGTGCCAAATACGCGTACTCATTTTTTACTTCAACTGTTTCTCCACAACTTTTTTTATTTATTGAAAGTGTTTTAACTTATGTCTCTTGCAGCAATTATATAGACATTGTCATTTCCGGGTCTATTTAAAACGAATATGTATTATATCTACTTTTGGCAAAAAGTTATTGAACTAATCGAATTTGGACGTAAAAATTACGCATATTGTTGCAACAAAAGTCAGTACATACTATCATAAATTTTGAGAAGCAATTCAGAAATGTATAACAGATATTTTTCACTTTTTTTAGGCATAATAGCCAAAAGGTGAAGGATATCTTAGCAAGGATCTCTTCTTAAAAAACTAACATCAATGAAAATATAGTCTTGGACAAGTGAGAACAATTATTTGTAGGCTCATTGCAGGTATTATCGCAATATTGACAGTACGTATTTGATCAAATTTTATTAATTTGGATTATTTTAAAATTTCACTGCATGTTTTCATGAATTGTTTAATTTATAAAATTTACAATAGGATAAAATGTTATATTATAGAGCATTTTTGCTGACAATTTTGATTGCAAAATGTGGTTATGAGTGTTGTAAAATCTATAGCAAAATTGTAGACTGGAGGTGAGCTGTAGACTCATGTTAATCTTAGTGAGTATCATAACAAAAAGGCAAACAAAACGTCCTAGAACAAAATCTGAGCTTTTACTTTTATACATATTATTGCTATATTTTATCGTATTGAGGAAACGCTATTTTGATATAAGTGCTTCTACATATACTTTATGGTAGAATTAATCGTTCTAAAAGATTTATAAGCAAATATGACTTGATGCATGACAAGCAAGATCGCGTTTAGATTAAAGTTAAGTTACTGTAAGTTCTAACACTATATCCTAAGTGATAAATTATAGAAAACTTCCTCCTTTTGAACTACTTGAGTTGAAAGAAGCTCATTAGTTCGACGAATCATGTCATTCATTAGTTTTCAAGAAAAATCTAAATAGCAATTTAATTATTTGCAATGCTAACATTTTTTAAAGCTTCATCATTTTTACAAGATCACTCATTTTGAAAAATGGTTTAGCGCATAACAATTCCATTTTCCTCGAGAATATATCAATAGAACCAACGGTATTTTCGACATATATTTCCATAAGAGGCAAAATATTTATTATTTCCGTTTGAAATTAAAGATAATAAAGGCAAATGCGGGTTTCTTAATTTTTAACGAAAATTCTACAACCTCTTTTTATTCCGTATCATCTCAATCCATATCTTTCCTCCTTTGTGAAAGGAATATCTAGAATTCGTTGCTAGCTGGCTAATTACACCGTAAAAGTAAGCGTTTTGAGAAATTTTGCTCTCTTAAGTTCAGTGGTTAACGATTGTTATTGATGGTAAGTCACTCAGCAAGTTAGTTAATCAGTTATCAGTGTAGTTACTTTAACATTGATAACAGTTTAAGGATAAAACTAATTTTTTAAAGAAACTTCTATTTTTTCTATGACATGGGACAACGATTCTACGTTTTCAAAAATTTCTCAGACGAGAAAGTTCTTTAGAAAGTTCGAAAAGGACAAAATTCCAAGAGGTTGCGACACACTCTTCAGGTTTATAAATCCTTCGACCCTCTCTCAAGCCTAAGCAATGCCCATACAACAATAATAAATAATAACGTTTTAAAATCAAAGTGCCAAAGATTTTCCAAACTCTAAATCACATTTTGCAATAAAGGATGCAACAGCATCATATCCCACACACAACCAATAAAACTGACAAATTGCCGGACAATTTTATAGCCTGATTCACATACATAGGTACGTAGATGTGCATTTCGTAAGCACACAGCAAGCGTTTGAATGGAATTTATTATCATTTTATAGCTGGAACAATGAGGTTTCAATTTTCCTTTCCGGCGTGCTTTAAATTGGTCCAGCAGGCGAGCAGCCAGCCTGCCATGCCATTTGTATAAGGAATCGTTTAAATTATATCTTTTATTGGTTTATGAATACGGTAATATATTACAATCAATGTGAAGTGGAGGTAGGAATGCAAAATAGGCCTAACGTATACCAGACAGAAATCATTGCTATATTTCAATTGAATACTCGCATCAAGTTTCAAGCTGCTTCCATTACTTCACGCAAAATAGCTTATCAAGTTGAAAAAATTCAAAGAAAATGAACTAGTTAGAAAATTAATGAAAAACTGTACGCTACAGCTTTATAATTAAATTCATTGTAATTGATTTAATTAAATTGATGTTACAAACCGAACGGAATAACCGCATCAAATGAACTTAGTTTTTTTTAAATAAAAAAATGCCGTTTTCTATCAGGAGACTAGAAGAGTTGGAGAGAGTTTCAATAGCGCACACGAGCTGGAAAGTAATCAATGGCCTGGCAGCCTATTGTGTGTATAATTTGTATGCGGCATAAAAACACGTCTTTTTAAACTGTTTAATGTTTGAAATCAAAACAAATAAAATTACTTATCGTCCTTAAGATAAAGTAGAGTCGAAAGAGAAAGATTGAAATCTTTATAGAGACATCTCCTGGCGAGCTAGAAAAAGTTTTTATTACGAAATTCTCATTAGATCGTTTAGATCTATAGGCTTTTGGAATCGTTATCGTTACTGTTATGTGCAATGAGTGTATCAATCATGAATATCAAGAGACCTAATGGAGGATTCGTCGAAATAATACAATTGTCGGCAAACTGTCTTGCATATATATGAGATCAAAACCAAGTTGGTGCAACCGTTTGAACTATAAAAGACCGTATAAAGTGGCAAATGTTAATTGAATACTAAAGGGCATGATCAGTGCAATTCACTGCACTTTTTGTTCGGTATCAAATGTAACCAGGAGGTTAAAAATTCACAGCACGTGTCGCTTCTCATGTCTAAACAGATATCAAGCATGCCATCTTTGCAAGGCTGAAACTAGAGGCATTAGCGACAGTTTGCGATCCCCTCACGCAGGTGGTCTAGTGCCAAACATCCTTGTAGTCCTGTTTTTATCCTAAATGCCGGAATCTTGTTAGAACTTTGTCAATTTATCGTTAAATAATTGTGGAATAGATCAAAGCAGGAATTTGAGTCGGCAGGACGTTATGATGCCTCGGCATGTCAATGTCAGACGAATGCTGATGTTCGAGGTAAAAAAGCATTTACATGATCGGACTCTTGAATACTAATTGTCTAATTTCGAGTGTAAAAGTGTACCGAACGCATCTAAAATATATACAGGTGCTGAAATGGAAAAAAATTATGGCGACCACACCGCATTTCAAACAAAAATTGAAATCGTTGTAGTTTAAATGCGAATTAATTACAATCCGTTTGGAAATTTACTTGTATGTCTATCCAGCAGTAAAACATTCGCACTGCAAAGCTGTTTTGCAAAATTACTTTGATTTTTGATATGCTTATATATAGTTCACTATTAATCGTAATTGGTCGATGCAAATCTGAAGATATTACTTATTAAATATCTCGGATTATGATCCTGTAATGTTTGGGCATCCAGAGTATATGAAGAGCAGCAAGGACATAGCAGGTGTTAAATATGACAGTTCGCGATCTCGAAAACGGTTTGTTGATCCTTTTTTAATGGGCATATTTAGAGCCTGAGTTTTCCTAATGCATAAAATAAACAAGCATCAGCGAGCTGTCATTTACGACCACTTAAACTCAAAGCTCCTTAAAATTCAAAAACGTATCAGAGAGATCCACAGTCCACCGAGTGAGAGAAACTACAAATAAAATTCAGTACCGCACTAATGTCGTTTATGCGTCATTTAAAAACACATATTCGAGTAAAAATTTTAAAATAAAATCCGGAATGCCGGCTCAGAAATACGAATATCGGTATTTTTCGATACGCCATCGCCAGTGCCAATAAAGTACAGCTCTTTATGTCCACTGGAGTGACAAGTTCAAAAGTTACGAAATCACAGCGAAACGCTTAAAAATGTAAATTTTATTATTGACAAGATAAACACAAATTTAGATATCGATTATGGACCTGATTTAAAAGCAACAGTCTGTTTGTGGGTCAGTGGCGGAGCGAAGTATTCTCAGAATGCTGAAAATTTCACCTCTTTTTATTAAAATTCATAAGACACTAATTTGTTATTTAATAGCTATTCGGTTTAATCTGAAAACTAATGTTTATTCCTTTCAATATTTACTCTTAACTTTTATTCTTTTGAATGTGTTCGCTTTAGAAATATTAATAATTTTCTTTTTCTGGAGTGGCAAGTACGCTAAGCTAAGAACAATTAATTGTTTTGCCGAGCAAATAATGTGTCTTTCAATAAATTTAGATTCTTGTGTTCATTTTTGTGTCTTCTCAGTGGATTCTCGACTTCGTTTTTATACTCTACAGCTGCTGCCTAGTAAAGAGATTTCCCACAAATTGAATGCAATATATTTTAATGTTTTAATGTAATATTTGTGTACGATTATACTATTAGTACTATTAGTATGTAGTAAATCATATATATTTGTCAATCTAAACATATCTTAAATGTTTTAATTTTAACTTATCATTATAAAGAAGCATTTTACCCGAAAGTTTGTACACGCAGTGCGATGAATATTTAGTTGGCATTTTTAGTTAAGATTTTTGACTGATGTGCTGCAAAAGCAACAAGAAGAACGTACATAAACACAATTTGAGCTCGATTATGGAAGTAAAGATGTACAAAAATGGTAAAAATGAAATAAAACCTGCCAACATTAATTAATATCCTAGCAATAAACACCAAATAAAATAGAGGTAGTAGCTGAGTGTTTACACTTTTTAGGGAAGGGGTGAGAGTTCTTTCTAAATAGAATATACAAATTAATAATGTTATTTTTATTTTGAAGTAGAAAGTCAGGAAAAATGATGTTTTATTATAAAAAACAATTAAATTGATTATTTAAAACACGAATGCTAGCATTCTGAATATCAGTACCACTACTTTCCTGCATGGAATTTTACATCCAGTTTGAAATGCATATCTTTTGTCTGATTTAAGTCCACCCACATTATAAAATATTTTATTTCTTTTATAAATAAATTTAAACACAATATAATGAGCTGCAAACTCAAATAGTGAATTTGAAAAGCCTTATGGGACTCTCTGTATAAAAACATGGTAGTGCTTAATCCCTAGAAATTGGATCAATAAAATTCGACTCACTATTATGGTAAAATATTCATTTGGGGACATGTAAGACCATCGACAATATCTTACATTGATTTCAGTTTTTTGCATTCTTTTATACTATACGAAGAGAAGCTATTACGATCATGAAAAAAGTCGACCTCGAGATTTTGACGGATATCCACGTTTTGAGTGCCCCTGAATTTTGAGAACTTTTGGCATGTTGTCTGTGTGTGTGTGTTTGTAAACACGATGGTGGTCATACCGTTTGAGTTAGAGCGATGAAAGTTGGTATCCGGCCATTATCTCAAAACCTTAGATCTGTATCAACTTTTGAAACATGGAGGACCACCGGAAGAACCCGTTTACCAACACAGTTTTTTTTAATGTAAAGTAGCATTTAAAATTAACTTATCCAATTGAAATTTCGTTCATATCTGTATCAACTTTTGAAACATAGAGGACCACTGGAAGAACCCGTTTACCAACACAGTTTTTTTAATGTAAAGTAGCATTTAAAATTAACTTATCCAATTGAAATTTCGTTCATATCTTAATTATTACAAAAACTCGCAGATACAAATTTTTAACATGAGCTCTGAAAGCTCTATTTTTATAATTTTAAAAATTCCAATTTTAGTGGTCTTTGGAGTAAAATATTTTAGAAAAATGTTAGAAAAATGCTAAACATAAAAAATATAGCAATAGCAAACAGTTCCATGTAAATTTTAAAACCGGAAGTAGGACGTTACCGTCATAAATTTAATTTTTTTATGAATTTATATTAAAATGTTAAAATGGGACTCTTCCTTTAGTTATGAATTAACATTTTGTAATTCAGGTTTTCGTAAAGGGTATTTACAAGCGGTCCATATTGTAGACTTGTTTAAACACAAAGTATTTTACATTACATAAAAAAATATTAAAAATATTCCGATGATATATATTTACTGAAAAAGAATTGAATATTCCTTATGAATATATTAATGTGTTAAATATAGACATTGACGTTAGTGTTAATTATGAATATTAAAACTTTTGCGTTTAGCTTTTAAGCGCATGTAAGTGTTTGTAGATTTATTATTAATCACAGGTACTTTTATGTCGTACTTATATTTATACGGGAATGTTGAGTGGAGACACTCTAGATTTTTCAAGAGAGCTTGTCGCAAAAATAAAATAAAAATTTAGTTGACTGCAAAGCTATTTTGTAATTATGTATGACTTTATCTGCATATAGCAGGTTAAATATATTCAAATACTTCCAGTAAATATAAGACATAATTTCATAATATTTAAAATTGAAAATTCTTAAATGTTGATGTGACTGAAGTGTTGAAAGTGCTAAATTTTTACATTTCAATGTACTATACGAAGTTTAGTAAAGGGAAGGTATTGGGATCATGAAAAGATCTCGAGAATTCGACGGATCTCCACATTTTGAGTTCTTGGCATGTTATCTGTGTGTGTGTATGTGTAAACACGATAGCGGTCAGACTGTTTAAGCTATAGCGATGCAATTTCGCATACGGCCATTATCGTAAAAACTTTTGAGGCATGTAGGACCACCGGAAATACCCGATTACGTACATAGTTTTGAAATTTGTTCAAGTAAAGTACAAATAGTTACGTGTAAATTTGAAAACCGGAAGTAGGATTTTACCATCATAAATTTCATTGTTTAGTTATGAATTTAAATTTTAAAATAGGAAGCTTCTTTCAGTTATGAATTTACATTTTAAATTTCAAGCCTTCGCAAAGGGTATTCACAAGCGTTCCATATTGCAAACTTGTTAAGTATATATATACATATTTAAACACAAAGTTTTGTACATTACATAAAGAAATATAAAAAATATTCCTTGATAAAAATATATTAATATGTTGAATATAAGCATTGAAGTTAATGTTAATTATAAATATTAAAACTTTTGTTTTTAGTTTTGAAGCGCATGGAAGCGTTTGTAGTTTTATGATTATTAATCGCAGGTACTTTTATGTCGTACAAATATTTTTACGGGAATGTTGAGTGGAGACACTCCAGATTTTTAGTAGTAAAATTGTCATATACAGCATCTTATGGAATAAAGAAATAAGAAAAATATTGCGCATCTGCTATTTTAAATAATGTTAGCTCATCAAAAAAGCACAAATTCACAATTCTTACATTAATATTTAAAATGAAATCATTTAATATTACCTTAAAATATGCATTAGAGTGTAGGCAGCTTTTGTAATACAATAATCTGATAATATTCGTATACTCATGTAAATGTGTTTATACTGATCATACTAGTTTTTAGTATGTAGTGTATTATGTCTACACCGATGTACGGTTTTTTAATAATAAAACTGCGTAAAATGATGTTAATACTAAACAAATATTGCTTAATAAACAAAAAAACTAGTGATTTACAGTTCCCTAAACATTCTGTCCATAAGAAATGTGTCCCGCAGGGGTCAATATGTGTTCCTATCTGATTCATTCGCGATTCAAAACTGATTCACCGCATCCAATTTTGCGAAGTACCGCTACGCATTGGGATAATTTCAATGTACGTACACCACATTACAAAATAAATTACAACGAAAATCGTTTGCATTCACACCTCGGACGTTGCGTTGTGAGAATACCGGGCGTTGTATTCCGCAAAACCTGTTATTACGTACGAGTAGATCTGTTTATTCCGTATGATATATTGGGGACCGCTCATCTCGAATAAGAATAAGAAAAATTCGGAATTGAATTATACCAGGGAAAGGTGTGTATTCCGAAAAATAATTTGGAACATTTATCTTGCTTACATGGTGCAGATTCCATATAAGACGAAACTTGTTTGGACAGCTCTCCGGGTTGATACCATTGCTAAACACCTTACTGGAGAAGACTTTTGATATTTATTGCGGTCATTGTTAGATAATATGAATAATTTTTGTTACGTATTGCTCTCGTCTGGTAGCAGCCAAGAATTTTCTTAAAGGTGGGTGGCCTCTTCTGTCTATGACTCTAGACAAATGTCACCTCAAATTTTCCTGCTTATGTCTTTGTACCTTGGTTTTTTTAAAATTTCCTTACAAAGAATTCTGTCAACTATTTGACATCGGTTTTGAGGAACATCATTTCAAATGCGAATTAGAAGTTTTTGAAAAACACAGTATGTAAAGTATTTATTAAATAAAAAGCTTTTTAAATTGACAAAATAATTATGAAACTGTCTGTTTCTTAAACGAAGACTGGATTCATGGGGTGACCTATCATCAGATTGTCAGAAATCTCGAACAAGTTTGAAATATATAATTGAACGGGTATCGCTTACCTATACAAATATTTTAAACTTTTTGCTTCATTAAGTTAGCAAAACTTGTTGGATGTAAAGCAGAAATTTATTTTAGATTGAATTTATAATAGCAAAAAGTGTCTCAATGACATAGTCTCATCCCTAAACTATATTTGAAATATTCATTAAGCCAGATTTTGTGTAAGCTAGAATATACTATTCTTCAAATATTAATGGGTCGTTGCATGACAAATTTCTTTGTATAAATCAAAACTCTTAACGACTAGTAATATGGATCAATCAATTTCCAATAAATAGAATGCTACGCCCATTTATTTCAATCAGGATTTTAATTTTCGTGATATAATATATCATCTGTAAAGCCGCAGCGTCGAGGCGAGACAGATGGAAACAAATGGTAAAATTTGAGGATGTGGTGCTAGTTGACAAGCGGTCTCTACTTCGCAGTGAGATATGCCCGAGCATTTGTAATGGTATCGGGGTCAGAGGACATAGCGTATGTCTGTCTGCTCGATGTTGGTGGTCTTACGTTTCTTCTTCACCTGAAACCCAACTGATGGTTGTTTGGTTCGCTAAAAAGGAGCGGCGACATTACGGTGCTGTTTTACTTAGATAGTAGCACCACAGATAGTAGCGCCCTTATAAAAGATGCACTCAGGAAATCTCAAAGGTGTTCAAGACTCGTTGCCATAAGCTTTATATCATTACCTTCAATTTGCTTATAATGCACCTCATAACAATGCATAAATCTCCACCTAAGCCGCGCATTCATAAAGCAAAACGAAGAAAAATGTTATCCCACGGCAAATCGGCGATTCAACTCAACTCAGGTAGCAGTAAATCTATTGTTTGTTGGTGTTAAAGATCTACTATTTGATCTAAACAGGTGTTGGTTATCTCATTTCTGAGATATGCTACTTATTCTTGCCTGGACTCACTCTATTACAGGACTACCGCGGGCATTCATACCTACATACATCTCGGTAGCGATCACCAATTAGATATATTATCCAAGTGTCTACAACAATTCCTCTGCTGCAAGGAATTACTTGAATATTGCCTTAGAAATGCAAATTGATAGTGCGGAAGCTCGCCGCCTTTGTTGTCATTTTTATTTTGGACGCGTGATTGGGAATCACCTATTGATTGGCCTGTTGGTATTAATTTTATGCTATGCATTCTTATAGGTTATTGAGTGGATTTGGAACTGTGGATTTCCTTTGCAATACCATCCGGTCACTGATAGAGATTAACTAATGACTATGTTTGAACATCAACCAATTAAATATCATCTGTGATAAAGTTAATATTTCATTTTAGCCATGCAAAGTCATATTGTTTATTGTGTATTGCACAAATTTGACTTACATCAGAATAGGTTTATGAGTGAATTAACAAAAACCCTTGAAGTTTATTTATGTTTCTTAGTTTAAAATTATCTTTATGTTTTATGCCTAAGCTATTTTCATTATTCTTTGCCATAAAATAACTTCAACTAAGACAAAAATTTATTATAGATACTGTAATCAACATCAAGTTCTATTTTGTATTACTGGAGATGAGAAGTATTCCTTAAATTAGTATAAGGTATCTATTACAAATAAGTTTTTAGAAGAGAAACAATTCCAGTTGATGGTTATTTGAATTGACATCGCCCGAGAGCTGTTTCCTTTATGTTTTGCATACAAAGACATATAGGGCGCCATTAGTAAAATGTAAGCATTAAAAATCTCTACATCTGGATAAATTAAATCCAGAGTTTCACTGTGAAACAGATAGTTCTGAACTATAACGAATTATTGAAGTTCACAAGCTGTTTAGATTATAGAACTAAATCAAGAGCATATTGCTTACAATTTTCAAAGAAAAATAGCTTAACAAGGATTCCAACTTTCGGCAATGGTGACATCAGTAACAAAGGTTCAAAGACAGGTCCACCAAAAACCGTATTTATCCCGGAAAACTTTGATGTACGCAACCTCATGATGAAAGATGGCCATGTAACATATCATTAGAAGGTTTTGTTGAGTTTCAGAGATCGAAATTTAAAAAATCTTGCAAGAATTGTTTATAAACAAGAGTTTCTCGTAAAATATCGTAACTCTTGAGGGACGAACAAAAACAAACTAAAGTAAATTGGTGCAAAAAAACACTACAATGCCAGTTGTCAGTTTCGGTGTGCCGAGGTGAGGAAAATCCGATAAAAGTGCTCTGTTCTCGAAACAAGTTCAAAGAGATGGTCGCAAAATTTGCTTTAAGAGTTATTTAGCAATAATTCCTCAACAAGATCAAAAACAATTAATGCGAGTTGGTATGAAACCGTTTGTTTGCCGCAAGTAATCTCTGAGGTTCGAAAAATCTCTACCTGACGAATCATTCTCCATAAACACAAAGCAAAGTCTCACTTAGCTCACCAGACAATTGTAATTTTAGAGCGACTAAACGATAAATTGTTAGACCATCCCCTATACAATGCTGGCCTAGGTTTCAAAGATTTTTCTATTTTTTGAAAGAAAGTATTCTAGAATTGATACGAACGAATGTAAAAGTGTGTTAATAATCGGCGAGAATACTTTAAAAATTAATAAAGTTTATAAAATTTCTTTAATGTCTTCTTCAAGCTCTATATGCAAAATTTAAAAGACAACCCTAGTATATCCAGCATTTGTTTGTAATTTCGTTATCGAACCAACCACTGAGTAAAGGTGATGTTGCACAAAAATGAATTACAACAAGGCTGCAATAAAGAACCAATTTCACCAAAACAGCGAACCTCATAATCCAATAAATATTAATTTTAATGGGTAGATATCTGAAAATAATTTATTATGTGAACTGGATCCATTTGCCAGCGCATGGTTTCCAGCTTGTCTAATTTACTGTAAAATTTATTTGCCCGTCACATAAAATCTATTGTTTAACATAATTAGTAGTATGATATACTAATAGCGAGAGCATGGAAATATCAATTAGACCCAGATGATTGATCTGGTATGCAGTTATTTCGTCACGAGTGTAGAGTAGAGCACGTCCGGACCTTGGTTTCTGCACGTTTCGTTAACAGGTTCAAAACGATTTACTCCATGCCAGGGATTTTTCCAACGTATGCTCCTTTAAGTATATGCACGTAGGTACTGCAGATATATAACAAGATAATTTAGAATGATTGAAGGAAATTGAAACAGTACATTTGCAATTTTAACTATAGTGATATCGCTTGATTTAAACACTGACCAAGGTGTATGGAGTATTGCTTAAGGGCTCTTCAAAATACTCTTTTGCTTGTAAGAACGGAAATAATAGAATTATAACAATTGATATTATTTTTCAATCAATTCACTTTCTTCTGTAGCTGTTAGATTGCTTCAGAGTTACTTAGTTATTTATCAAGCCGTTTCTTTTTCCGATTTTTATTACAGCAAACAAAAATTAACAACCATTAAAACACCTATTAAAAAATATGTATATAAGAAATAATGGAATAGAAATACATACTTCAAGCAATAGTTTTTATGATTAGCAGTGGACATTCTGGAGGCTCATCTGTCCTATGTACAACAAACATACCTCTCATTTGCTAATGAAAAAGATGAATTAGTTTTCCATGACTTCATTTACGTTTGAGACATTTTTGCAATGAGCATGGTTGTCTGAGCGGTCATACTATTTTTAGTAAAAATAATTATCAGATAAGTTTGAGCAGTTTTCAAGGACCAAAAAGTAGGCAAGTTACACACGCAGGTAAAGCTCGCGTTTAAGATCTACAAGGATGAAACATAATACGCATTGCCTTGTAAAGTTACGGCCAATCGAATAAGTAATGTTCATCTAGATTATTTTATCCACATATACGCATAAAGTAAGGTCCCTTTCCAGCCTTGTAGGAGCACGCGTATCGGTTCCATCCTTGGTTTGATTTGCGATAGTGCGTTTCCTGAAACGAAAGCAGACTGCTCTGGATTTACTAGTGGTCTAAAGTACTACATCAGTCTTTAGATTTATAGATTGGTTTGAGGATTCTGATAATTTATCGTTAGTTTCTATTGTACACGAATAATATTGCGTTCACTGCATGCCATAGACCTCCCACAAATCGAGTTTTGTGCTTTGCGTATGTAATAAAAACGGTACAGAAGAAAAATGTTGACTGATACATCTAATCTAATGCTAATGTCCCTGCTTATTTATGACACTCGTTTCTACTATTAACTTCTTGCTATTTATATTTACTACTTATAAAATCTTTATGGCCTTGTTTGCAAAGCTTCTAGACAAATAACGAATCACACTATATTCTTTTTTCTTCGATTTTATACTCTGAGCACTTTGTGTAATTTCGTAATTGTATTAGGTTTTTCAGGCATTTAGCTGGGCAAATATTTTATCGAAGGCATTTCAATTCCAAATTTAGAAAAGCTTGTGTAGCTTCTGCAGAGATTTACACTACACTGTCTTGAATACGTGTTTTAAGTCGGCAGATCTACATACTCAAAGGCGATAGTATTGCATTTTGTCCGTGATGTCACTTAAAACTTTCGTTTCTTCGGAGTGCTGGTTGATAGTTCTTCGCCAGTACAGGAGCTTGTTTCGCGCACCATTGTGATTGCTTTCGGTCCATATCACGGAGAAGACGCAAAGACACGGATGCATCCTATCACTTGCTCCATAAACTACTTGGCATAACTCTCTTCTGCGCCAAGAGGAGACCTCTGGTATGTGGAAGGTTGCATTTTACAGCTACACCTCGCCTATTCTTTAGCTCTTGATATATTTAAATTGGTATTGTGTGTGTGGTGAACGTCGAAGCGCTCATAAAACATAGTGTGGTCTTCCTTCTCTAGGCGGAAATTATGCCAGTAAAACTGTTTTTGCTCTCCGTGTGCCATTCTACCATCGTAAAATCTTTGGTTTTATTGCTTTTACGATTGTGCAACCTTAATACCTCTAGACTTCTGAGGGAAGTGATGTGCTCAGCTTTCTTTGATCTCATTTTGTGCGTCATCAATTTATAAAATTATAATTTTTACTATATATATCTAAACACTATAATTTATCCGATTTTTTATAACTATAATAGACATTTTCTCTAATATACAGCTAGGAACAAAAATTAAGGATAAAATTATTTGTGAAAATAAAATTTCCCTTGCATAAAAATTATTTATTATTTTATGAAGAGAAATTGGCCAAGCAAGAGAGTAACTACTTTTATGATAAACATGTCTAAATATCTAAATATTTAGTATTGTAAATATTGATATGTTTAGCTATTTTGATTAGCAATAGTGGAGTGGAGGTGTAGTTGTACAATTGGCTAGAATATTCCAAAACATATTGTTTGCTGCTTTTATTTTGCCATTTTACAAGAACTAAATTTATAAAGAAGGGGATAAATATTTTGGATTTTATGTAAACACCTTAACAATCATGGATGAAACCGATGAAAAGTTTGTTAGGTATTCTCTTTTTAGTTAGCATCTGGAAAATGCAACTCATGATAAAAATGCTAATGGCGCAACTCGGTTTAGTATAGATTATAAAATTTGAAAATGACGTATTTATCCAAAATTGTAAATTTTTGTAGAGTAAAAATTTATTTAAAAAGAAGGAAAACAATAATATATTTTTTTATAAAAATACCTAAAACTCATTCCTTAGAATAAGACATGAGAAAATTTGTGTTGAAGAATTATGAGATTCCTCAGTTTGCATGTGAATGAATGACATAAAATTGGCGTAGAGGAACATTTTGGACAGAATTGATGCCTGAGATTTTTTGCTGGAACAACACGTAATCGACTAATTTTTGAAGCAGCATTTGGTATAATAGAGATGCCCAAATTTTTAAGGAAACTATGAAAGAGACTATAATCAAAAAATATTTTGTATGTAAAATTATGTTTTTTAGTTTAAGATAAAAGTGTTGTATAATTATATACACTCCAAAAAACTGCAATTTTTAGTTTTAATTATCTTAATGCTTATACTACACAAGTTTTTCTGTAGTTCAAATAAGCACGATCTTAAATACGCTTCAATATGATATCATCGCATATGGAGTACTCTCATATAAAATTTCAGAGATGTCACGCGTAACGGAAAATGCAGTTCGTACGAACTTGAAGGATTCTAGGAGGAACATTTGCTAAGATCATCATTCCATGCAATAATTACAGATACATAGTAGACTTTATGCGACTGTTGTTGTCTCGACTTACCAATTATTATTCCAGCATTGTACGCAATATGTAAGCGAAGAACAAGCTCTCGAGCAGCCAAGTAATGTGTCCGTTCTGTATTAATACAGCTGGTTATTGGAGTGAATGGGCCAATTTGTTAGAAGGAAGATGGAACTAATTGTCCAACATAACCCCGCGCGCCTTCTCAGAACATGCGTGCGTATCTGTTTTAAGTGTTAATGTGTTAGAGCTAAGGAGGAGCAACGGGCTGAAAAAGATCTCTATCGCCATTATACATACCAAGACGTATAAATATCTGCACTAATACCATTATTGGTATCTGGAACTAGATCATCACTTGTAATTTGTAACGAAGAAAAACGACGATTTACTAATAAGGAACACTTTAACAGGTGTTAAGAGTAGTTTAATCAACTATCTAAGCTCTCTAGTGTTCGGGGTAAAGTTAATTACTAGAAGACATATGGTGGATGATTATTTATATATATGGTCTAACGGAAGGGTTATTTAAGGACGCTTAGTGCTAATAGAATGGTTTGACTCAAAGTCTTGGACTTTATGTTTTTTATAATTTTGGGTCAACATTATTCAGGTCATTTAATAGCATTCGTTCTGAAAATCAATTCAACATCCAATACAATTTATTTCAACCTTTAAGCTGTTTAACCAATGAGTATGTGGAATAGAAAAGACAAATATTGTTTTAAGATAAATTCACCAATATGTAAAATAAGAGAGATAATAAATATGTTATAGGTCAAAGGGAAACATTTTTATATCATAATATTTTGTTTAAAATTTAATTTCAAATTTACTAATTATCAAATACTACAAGACAATATAGCATATCTGTTCTGCACCTTTCATTTAGAGTATCCTATTTCTTGAAATGTTTCGCCTCTTCTCTCTAATTTGCGCTTTCCATTTAAAGTATATCACGATTTGAACCGTGGAAATGACAAACGAATACCTCACATTCATGCAAAATTGCAAAAAACAAAAATACCATCATTAGAAATTAGCTGCATCCAAATGTCATAATCTGCACTTGCACTCTTCCCAATAGTAATTTATAGCATTTCAAAATGGCAAGTAAGTTTCCCAAGCCCTCTTCTTCCATCGGCATGGCATCGGCACCGCATCGATAGATACCTAATTGTGAATCTTGTCTTAACAAATTTAATTCCTCGATTTACGGGCATTGCTATTTCATATTTTAATACCTTGACCGAGATAGTTAAATCAATAATCATTTTGCTTTTACTCTTATTCACGATTTTCGTGTGTTTCTACTGACAAACTCTTGAGATACCCGATATTTATGATTGTAAGCTTTAGGCGAAATTGCAAGTCTCAATGCTTGCCGTTCGTATATCTTGTAGTAATATCGTGCTATTTATAATTGATCTCTGAATAGCAATAATATTATAAACACATTAACTTTGGATCGCTTTGGCTGTAGACAGACGTAGGTTTAGTTAATTATAAATGCACTTCACGGTTTTGTTGCTAAATACACCTTGATATTGATAAGTGTCTGTTTAGATGTTTCAAAAATTTTTATCAAAATATTTTACTCTTAAAAAAACATTAAAGAGTAATCACCTGAAGATGCAACGCTAGTATAAAAAGCAAAGAAAAAAGTTCACCGAAAAACTTTTATACCTCATGTTTTATTGTGGATTGAAATGATTTTGAGCAATAAAATCAAAAAATTTATTTATTTTATTATAAATTACAAGAATCGTAAAGCAAACAATATTGATAACATTGATAACAAGTATAATAGTAAAGAGTTTGGAAATGTAACGAGTATATGTTTTGGCATCGGCAGTTTCATACACTTCACTAGCTTTTTTAACACAAACAATAAAGCAACGTGCAATTGAGGTCATTTGAGCCTTTTCTTCCTCTGGTAGCTGCAGCACAGAAGATAATTATCTTCCAGAAATACACACACTGAATAGAATTAATTAAAGTCTCTTTATCAAAAGTAGTACCTCACCTAAAGGTGTAAATAGAAAGAGCAAAATGCAAACTAGTTAATTAATTGCTTTCCACGTTTTGTAATCCTCTATCAGAAAAATCAGATTCAATGACATTAATTGGCAGTACATTAAGACACCCTTGCATATGTAGAATCTACATTAATAACATCATAAATATGTGCATAGACTTACGAGCGGGACTTATGCTAGAAGTAGGAAGGTGTGTGAACGTCATGATGTTAAGAATATTCACACGGTATCGAAGTGGGCGTTGGACGGAGTGTCTATTGTGTACCTGTATGGGTGGCGATTATAATATCTGCTTGAGCACTGGACAATGAAATCGGTTACAATGTAGTTTATGAGGAACTGCTCTTGATGCCTTCCTTCGGTACCAAATGAAAATGCGGCAATTTATTAAGGAAAAAGCTACGCTAAAGTAAAGACTCAATTTATTCAACGAAAGCAAAACGAAAGCAGCAAGAAGAACTATGAAAATAAGAGGAAGCTACTAGAAGGAAGCTATGTTAAGTTCGCTTTTGTAGATCGAGCCGCGATCGAGTTGAAGCTATGTTCTCACACTATTCTAAATATACAAGTTGCCTCTCTATATTCGGAGTAAATTTACTAATACGTTCTCTATAGAGCGAGATTTTATATATATTGAAACCAATAAGGAGATGAGAATTTGCTTATCTGCGTTTTATTGACTTTTGCTAAGAAATTTATCGGCCAATATCAATAAGAACTGGCAATTCTTCAGATACCAAAGTGTTCCTTTCTCACTGGCCTGCTCATTCCCGGATAAATCAAGGATTCTACGAACCGCATGAGCTCCTACCTCTCCATAACACGGCTCACAGCCACGAAACATTTCGCAAAAATTTAATAAATAACAATATAAGATCAATAAAACCGCGAAATCTTGAAGCTATGCAGTAGAAAGTCGAAGAAGAGCAATATAATTTTTAAATTTACTGCTTCCATTTGTGTGTCAACTTGTCAGGATATTACCATTTCCTTTATATTCAAAGACAACCTGGACATTTATACTGGTCTAGAGCGCGTGCTCGACTTGCAAATTCTTTTATGGCCGTACCAGAACAAGCTGCATCTCCATTTTAATATCTCCTGTATAAATACAGAAGCGAAATGTATAACAGTTATGGCATGTGCTGCGGTTGCTTCGAAATCCTCAAGCTGTAAATCTGCATCGAATGGCTTCGGTTCACTTTTAGTCTTTCCGCGAGTCTGCGTGGAATTTACGATCGATTTGTAATGATTCACTCATCAATTAATTTGTCGGGCCTTGGCAATAATTGCGCACTTCCTGTTCTGGAAGGCAGGATCTTCGCTTACATAAACTAAGGGCGATTATCAGAAGAACAACTGTTCTAGCTATAGATGTTTACGCTTCCAGACGAACGAAGTGCACCACAGCGAAGCGTTGCGTTGCAGCGGCGCAGCAAGCAATAAATTCGCAACCAGCATCTTCATAAATAGGATAGACAATGCCTCTTAGGTGATTGAACTTATTGGATGGCCTGCAGGATCCATAGGTTAAGAGTTTCTCTCGGTGAAGCAATTGGACTTAATAACCGATATAAAATTTGTTGTCAAGGCTTTGATGTCGATTGGATAATAAACGACTTTGCAATAGGAAAAATTTGCTACCGTTATGGTACTCAATGTCTGGCTTTTAGGTAGTACGTGTGTGTGAAAGAAGTAATAATGTAGATATCAGACTGTTTTTTATCTTGTTAGTACTATAGCTCTTCTAACTTATGCACGAGTAGAGAAAATCGCTATGTTTATATTTATAGCCTCAATTGGTCTGAAATCAGACTACTCTACTGAGAATGGCTGTAATGCTTTGAGTGCGTTGGCTGCAAGAAAATTAAAAACAATAGTTTGCATTCTATTACATTGTGTAACTGCTTTGGAGCATGCTAACTTTTTGAACGTAAAACATAATAAAAATTTATATTATTTTATTCAGGTAGTTAAAAAATCTGGAGTATCTTCACTCAGTATCCCCGTGAACATAAGGATCTACGGATTAAATAATTAAAATTTATTTACCTTGCAAAAATGCAAATAAAATTCAAGTTTCCATAATTTACATATATAATACTTTTTATAATATAAAACGTTCAATTCTTTGTCAAAGCATATATAATATACTTTGACGTGAAATGTTTAATATACTTTTAGGCAATATGCAATATCTTGTACTTAAAAAAATTAAATTAAATTTTAAAGTAATCTCTAACATTCTTTAAAGAATAAATTAATTACTAAAAACCTGAATATTTGTACGTAAAACTACATTTTCAGTTATATTTTTAGCATTTCTGTAAAGATCTTGTTGTTGGTTTATTCCAATACCAACTAAAAATAGAATTTTTAAAATTATAAACTTCGATAAATTATGTATCTTATATTTTTTCGTGGTAATTAAGAAGTGCACAAAAAATGATGCTCTATTTTCGTGACTAGTTTTCTTGAAAGAATTTCAAAACTGTGTAGGTAAACAAATACTTTTGGCAGTCCTACAAGTTTAAAATATTGATACGTATCTACGATTTTGTGATAACAGTCGTATGCCAAATTTTATCGCTACACCTAAAATGACCTGACTCCTTCCATTTTTGCACACACACACACACACACAGATGACATGCCAAAAATGGTCAAAATGGAATCAAGGGTCCTCAAAAATAAAGATACTTTAAAATCAATGTCGAAACAGTTTACAATTGACTACCTCTTTAATGTTCTTCCTATAGTAAGTAATACAGGAATGTAGAAAAGCATAAAAATGCAAATATAATCTTTTCTACTATGAAATAAATTCCACAGCAAATTTTTAATATATAAAACCATAATCAAGTAACAAAAATATATATTTAAGGTAACTACCTTCAAATTCAAAGCTATAAAGTAAAAACATTAACAGGAAGTGTTGATTCAATATTTTGCGGTATTTTCAAACCTCTTAAAGCGTGTGAAATATATAAATATTTTCTTAAGGAATAATTAGTAGCTTT